>JAQPPZ010006597.1:0-10799 GCA_028583015.1 Wollemia nobilis | reverse complement strand
GAAGATATTATCCACCTTCGCACATTTTACACATAATGCAGCAACATCACATGAAGCAGCAAGTCGATCAACATAGAAGCAAACGTAGTTTTCATGAGGGTGATATGGTTTTCTTACGTCTTCAACCTTACCGTCAATCCTCTCTAAAAAAAAATGTTCTTAGAAGTTAGCACCCAAATTTTACGGGCCGTATAAAGTTCTCCAACGTATTGGGACTGTTGCTTACAAACTAGAGCTTCCTCCCTCTTCCAAACTTCACCCCGTATTTCATGTATCTTGCCTTAAGCTCGCAGTGGGAGCCCATATCACGACACAACCCACTCTCCCTGAATTCTCCGATGATGGAGTACTTCTAGTCGAGCCAAAAGCTATCTTGGATCGTTGCTCTTGTCACCTTCATACTCGCGATATCACGAAAGTTTTAATCCATTGGAAAGGTCTACCTTTATAAGACGCAACGTGGGAAAATTTTCAAGATATCCAGCAACAATTTCCAAATTTCCAGCTTTGAGGACAAAGCTCCTTTAAGCGAGGTGGCATGTTAGGACCCTCCTAACATGTCCTAATTACTTATATTATTTATTAATTATATTCTAGGGTCACAACCCTTCACTATTACAACTATTAGACTAGGTATTTAAATGCAATCCACATATGATAATAAGGCATCATCGAACAAATATATAAATTAAGTCTATTGTGGGTTTTCTACCTTACAATAAAAAAGCGATTCAATATAAAAATGATTCTGCTTCCCACACCATTTAGTTTCATACTAGATACATTGAAGAAAGCATCATTGACACAAAGTCTTACTCTCCATTATACCTATGTAATAGCATCAAAGTAATCATTCTCATTTGGTTATCGTATACAACATGGAAGACCTATACAAGGTGTAAGGTAAACAAGCTTGCACCATCAAAGAGAGAAGGTGACACATTGGATTATAACACTGAATCATCAAGTTTGAATCAATTTCATAAGGAAAACGAGGAGTTATTCACTACATGAAGACAAGATATTTACCTGCTTGGCACTCAAGATAAGCTTTGGAGAACAAGGAATATTTTCTCCATAATAATCCCATCGACAAGCTAGAAGGATTGCCATCATATCTCTACCATTGAAGCATTGGAATACTCTCAAGAAATTCAGTGAAGTGAGCTGGAATACTATGTTGAATAGTTGAAAGAAGATTAGGGCATAGTAGTGAAGAATACCTGCCACATGAAGAAGGCACTTCATGCAAGCAAGAGGGAAGACACCACATGGTTGAAGATATCTCAAGTGCACAACAAAGAGGTTAATTTGAGCATAAATCATCATTTGTATAATACTCTCAAGGAAGCATTGGATAAAACACTTACCTCCAATATGTTGAAGGGGAATATTAAGAGTCTTAGCACAACTTGGCATAGGCATTGAAGGTAAAGGTGCTATAGAGACATTGAATATTATAAGTGCCACTTGAAACTATCCACCTTACATTGCAATTAGAATCAAGAGGAAAGACACATAAAAGAAGCACTTATATAGCTCATGAAATGGAGATAACATTAAAGGTAAAATTAAGGTGCACATAAGGAGCAAGGCAAGGAGAGCATAAGAAGCACAATGATCAAAGAAGAAAAGAGCATAGGAAAT
Source organism: Wollemia nobilis (assembly GCA_028583015.1). Classification (NCBI taxonomy): domain Eukaryota; kingdom Viridiplantae; phylum Streptophyta; class Pinopsida; order Araucariales; family Araucariaceae; genus Wollemia; species Wollemia nobilis. The sequence continues at coordinate 9,152 of JAQPPZ010006597.1, read as the reverse complement.
ATACTTACATAGAAGAAGAGTGTGCAAAGCATTTACATAGAGGATAAAGGAGTTAAAGTCATGCCCTGAGTTTATATGGAGTTAACCACAATTAATACACATAAAACCAAGTTGATTACTATCACATTGCACATTAGAATAGGTGCTTGGAAGGTAATATTTATTCTCAAAAATATTGCAAGTTCAAAGGTAAAATTAAGGCATATATATTCAAGTTGATATCAACCAAGTTTTATACTATAGGGTTATTTAATATTAGGAGTAATAAGGTGTTAAAATAAATCCTAGAAAGTAGATTGATTGCCTTAAGAAAGGAGTACAAATAGAAGCATTTAAGCCATTACTATTATTGCTTCAAATATTTGTAAATTTTAAAATAAGGAGACATAAGGTTAGTGAAATATAATTTTTAAATGCATATTCTTTCCAAATTTCTAACCAGGGAGATATAAGGAATCCTACACCAAATTGAAGTCATAGAAATTTAGAAGCTACATTATAACAAGTTTGAAAGAAGTCAAATTCTAGAATTGATTAAAATTTGGAAGAATAATTTTATTAGTATCAAAGAAAAATTGAAGGGACATAGAGAATACAACTTGAATATATTAAAGATATTTAGATTTTTATTAATTGAAAGTTACATCCTTAAAATTTCTACAAGGGGAGATAATACAATTGATTTAAAGTGATAGGAATTGAAAATTATATTAAACTTGTCATCTAAACACTAGGGAGATAAAATATATTCAACTCAATCTATGAAATCTAAGTCTACTATCAAATATATATTCAAATACTTGGAAGAAATAAGGTAGTCTACAAAAGTCTAGAATTGAAAGATAGTAGTTGATTTCATACTCAAAACACTAGGAAGTCATAAGGTAGTCCACACATTTCAACCATTATAAATAAGTTCATCCTAAAAAAATCACAACTACTTAAAGGATATAATTTAAATTCATGGAAAAACAAAGTGAGATTAATACTGATAATTGAAAAAATTTGGAATATTGTTAAAGGATCTAAAACAAAACCTACTTCAGATGAAAGTGAGATTCATAAGTTTGAATAAAATGAAGCAAAAGCACTAATTATCATAACTTTTGCAATCAAATATGAAATACAACCTTATATTAGTTCAACAACATCTATAGATGTCTGGAAAACCTTAGCCAATATTTTTGAAGGAAAGAATAAAGCTACTATCTTAAATATTCAAACTCAATTATATTTTCTGAAAATAAATATTGGTGAAAATATAGAACTATTCCTAAGGAAAGTAGCAGATATAAAAGGAAAATTGTTGATCTTAGGATAAGAGGTTGAAGATAAGTTTCTTGTTCAAGTAAATCTGAGAGCATTTCCAAATATTTAGTTACATCTTTACAATTTATAAGTAAAGATACATCTTTTGATGAGTTAGTCAACATTCTTCAAGAATATGAGATGAAAAATATAGTTAAATATGAAATGACTAACAATGCATTGGTTTCAAAAGATAATTCATAGGTAATTTTTCCATCATCCTCAAGAGGACAAAGACCATGGAATAATATATATTTTCAGGTTTGTAGGAAGAAAGGGCATAATACCAATTACTGCAGATTCAATCCCAAACATCAGTATCAAGGAAATCAAATAAACTATGGAAGCAAACCAAATAGGCCATTCCAATAAAGACAATACCATATTAAAAATAATCCTCATTAACAATAGTTTCAATGTTCATATACTTTTCAAAATCAACACAACTATCCCCAACTACAATATAGAGAAGGAAAACAAAAAGGATATTTGGTTCAAGAGATTTAAGAAATAAAAGAAATAGAAGAATCCATAGATGAACATGAAGTTAAATCTCTCTCAACAAATATAGTATCTTAAGAAGATACTAACTATTTACTTCATCATCTACAAATCAAAGAAAAAGAAGAAGAAGAACCTGATCGAGCTAAATAATACTTGAAAGACAAAGATTCATATTGAAGACTAAAGTCTTCAATACCCAAATAATGTAATTCATGGGGGTGTTGGAATATATTACATTATTTGGTTCTTGCTAATGTACCATCATGGGTACATGTTTAGATTAGGAGTTTATCTTAGATTAGGATTTAAGTATATTCTTAAATCAATGTAATAAATGCACAAGTATTATTAGAATGTGCAATGATGTACATGTGTATGCAGTCCACATGTACATGAGTTCTAAGAATAGAATAGTGAGGTTTCATAGGAATATGGGAGGTCAAGAGTCATGTATCACTATAAATAGGCCTTCTTAGAGTAGAAGAAGATGTGGCATTTTGGGGTGCATGAGGTAGAGTAGTAGTAGTAGTTACAATGTAGTGCATTTTTGCAATATGGAGTGTTAGAGACCTCCATTGCATAGCATTGTATATTTTCATGAGATTTCATTAATGGTTATTTATTGAGTATTTTTAGAAGTATCTCATCATATTTTAATGCTTATTAGTTAGCCATTATCATAGTTATAATATTACATGCTTATTTCATTACTTGTGGTTACATTTCCTTTAAGTTTATAGCTTCAAAAGCTAACAAGGTCCATACCAATTATTCATACAGTAAAATTGATTTCAAACAAAGTTATTAATCATATTATCAAGTTCATTCTAAAACCAAACACATATTTTCTTTCAAGTTTTTTGAAATAACTCAACCTTGTGATGATTATAAATTGGACATATATGACCATTGTGACCATGCAAATATGCTTACTTTCTTCCCCTTTTACTAATCCTTGTTAAAATAATTATTTTTATAAATTATGAAATGTTAATAATACAAGTGAATTAACTCATGATTCAAATATATCATTCAAAATTCTATGAATATGGCAATACAAGATAAAGGAAATTTTTTAAATTTTAAATCTCATTAATTCATAATATACCTCAAAATATTATATAACATGAATTTTATATCTCAAAGTAAAAGTATAAGGTATCTAATTGATTTTTATAGAAACAAAGTCATCCAAAATATGCTAATATTTTACACTTCTTACCAAAAGTATATAATTACATAGTTTATTGTAACATCCCAAACATCCCATGCCACTAGATAGGGTTCAAAATAAACAAATTGTTTATGAAGAAGAGAGTGGCCAAAAAAACATTCCTAACATGTCATACAAATGTGGTGTAGAATTTAACCTAGTTACATCCAAAAATTTATGTATTATTATTTTAAAAAATAATATTTACAATATGCTCATAAATGTTAGGGATGCATTCTTAGAAATGCACTTTGAAATTCTACCAATAATTCAACACTAAGATACAATAGAGTAAAGCAAGATGAAGATAAATACTTCATAGTTAATTTCTATTTTGGATCATAGCTTGGTATCTATGACTGGAAACAGGGAGGAAAGAACACACAAAAGCTCTTTACAACCCAACCAAGTGGTATATCTATGAAAATATCCCATATCTCAACTTCATATTAAATTGTTGACCTTTGACAAAGGTACAAATACATATGACCAACTACCTATAGATATGTTTGTGCATGCAAATATTATTCATGCTCAATACATGCTTGCAACAACATAAATAAACCTATAAGTACAAACTCACAATATTTTACTATGATATCTATCAAAATTTGTGCAACTAAAATGCAATCATATCCTCCATAATGAATTAATATTTCTACATATTTACCAATTAGTGTATAATTTCTTAGATTATATTCCATAGGTAAACATACCATAACTTCTCTCTTGGTTTGGGATTCTTAATTCATAATGAAAGCACAACCCATCCAAAATGTTCTAGCCTTTCAAGGTTATGATATCATACTTTATATTATGCAAATAAATGTTGCATCTCAACAAAATGTATACAGGTTGCCCATGCCAATAATACGAGTGATATAAAAGCGACCCTTTTTCTATATGTTAAGTCATTATAGCACAAAGAATTTAATACATAAAACAAATTCATATTTGGACTTCATTCATTATAACATGATGCACGTTATTGATACATTACATGAGGTTGAAAGCGATGAACTTGTAGACACCTAAAAGTCACACATGGTATTTTACTCATCCTTCACAATTAATTAAATTGCAAAAGCCATCAAATTGCATTAATTAATCTTAAAACACTTTACATTTATTAAAAGGTCTATCCATAAGCTCCTTGGGCCACTCAATCCATTTCCTATGACTAATCATGGTCCCCATGTGATCACCAACAAAGTCTCACCATGGTAACCCTAACCTTTCACTTTATCATTAAAGTGCACTTTATGACTTAAACACACATTTGATTAGAATTAATCAAGATTAAAACTAATCTTATCCTCACACATTTGTGCACCCATAACTTGCATGATATATTTAAATATGCTTAATTTTCAACACATTGGAAGGGATGAGTCACCCTCCACCTCACCTCTTTAACCTTAGTTTAACATAGGATCTACTTAATCAAGGTTAACCATAATCCTTGCTCACACATGTGTGCACCTAGTATATTTCTAGATATTTAAAATATACCTTTTCAAATCATGTGAAAGGGTGAGTCACCTTACACCTCACCTTTGACCTCACCATGGTTGGGATCTAACCTAGGGTTCATGCCACCTCACAAGGGACACCTCACCCCCCTAACCTCTCCAAAAACTATAAATAAGAGTACTTTTCCTCATAAATCCATCCATATCATTCCACATAATAGAACTTCACCAAAATTACATCATACTTCTACCCATCAATCAACCATCCATCAACCATCAAATCAACATGAAAACCACATATTTTTTACCCTTTTGCATCTCCTTTTGATAGGTTTTGATAGGTACAAGAGAACATTCGATGCTAAACAAGAGTTGCTACAATCATAGGACAAAATCATTTTATATAAAATCAAGAAAAGGTAAACTTCAAACTCAATCACTAGGTACCCAGTGACCCTATCTGGTTTCTAGGTAGGGTGCGACTCTGACCAAAGTTCATTTTCAACTAAAAAAAAGTTATAAAACCATCCCTATAGGTATACTTTATTGTTTTCAATAACTTACAGTGAATTACAACTTGTCTCATGCATTTTACTATTTTATTTAGTGTCTTTTATCTTCATAACTATGGGGTCTGATCCATGATAGGTCCCCAAACACACTAACCCCATTTTGTAGGTCATACAGGTCTAGAGGATGGTTTGATCATTGGTGGCATGCATGCACTAGGCCCACACCCCTTGAGGATCATTGGAAGACCAATCTAAGATGTAGTCGATAGTTCACTAAAATAAAAGGGATATTCACCTTGTTGAACACTATTTTGTAGCCTTCTAAGGCATATTTGTAAAAAGTAATAGTTGTAATCCCTTTTAAACATTAATATATTTTATAGACTTTACACCCGTTTTCCACTAAGTTCATTCTGATATGCCTAGTGGGACCCCCACTTGATTTATTTCTTATTAGTTACCTCATTTTACTAGTTATCTAATTTTGACTATTTTTTGTGCTACAGTGCTCCAAAAACCACCATGAACCATGCAAAAACCTGAAAAACTTTCCTCAGATATGAGCCAACTATTTTTTTGGTCTATAAATTTCATTCGCTAGGTAGGGTGCGACCCAATATAGTTGCTAAGTACCCAATGACCCAATCAAGAACTCCAAGAAATGGTGTAAGAACCACTTCTGAGATAGTCCATAGCAACTACAGAGTTGTAGGTAATTCTGGGGGACTGATTTTCCCCTGTATGGGATTGCTATCCCCCTTACAAATATAGCCTCTGCAGCTACAAACCACCTAAAGAAACTGGCATCATTGAAAGGTATAATAACCTTTGTGAATCTTCAAATATTGCAAAATTTGGCATCACGCCGCCTTGTAAGACTATTTTTATCAATATTCAATACTGCACCACCTTCCTAATATCTTGATTCTCTTGGCCTCTTGCAAAACTTAGCACTGCCCCACCTTGTAAGTGTGATTGCAAAACTCATTACCACACCACCTTTGCAATATGGATATCCTTTTGTGTTTAGAATAACTTGATATCATGTTAATTTACTAACAATTGGTTGTCTTTTAGCCTTCTTGTAAAATTCAACATCGTGCCACCTTGAAAAATTGTTATATCTTGGACTTTTACAATATTCAACATTACACAACCTATGTAAAAATGTTTTTACTTCATATTTGGCTTATGTAGAAGCTTATTCTATCCACAAAAGATAATATATTGTTATCTATGGTTGTAGATACTTGTCTAAAACAATATTTACTATCCTAAAACTCAGATCCGATGTGAAAGTACATTTTTACCATAGTCGCTAGGTACCCAACGACCAAAGAATTTCTTAAAAATCCATCCAAAAGGACTTATAGGAGTTGGAGATATAGGTAAAATCTATAAAACCTTCATGTTCAGTTCAAAAACAACAAAAAGAAAACTTGAAAGGATTGTAGATCATCTTGTTTATATTTTGTCAATATATCTAGTGTTACAAAAGCTCATTGTCCATAGTTCATTGCATCTACTCTTTGTTTGCAAAGTGCTTTTAATTTTCAAAAAAATTAGAAAAAACTTGAAGGAAAAGGTTGAATCACTCTTTTTTGTATGGCTTTTATTTCTTAAAAAAACATTTCATTTTTGAAAAGGCATTTCCTACTTTCTTATATTAGAACACACACACTTCAAGTTCAACTTAAACAATGATAAGATTAGATTTCATCACCAATCTCCACTTGATATTGGTGATGTTGGCTTTCATCCCCTTTCACCATATCACCCCCTACATACCTTAGTGACCCCCATGAGTGGTTTTCTAGAATTCATCCTCAAAAAATCCTTGAATCTTGAGAGATCCTCGGGATAGGTTAGGATTAGATACCCCTACTCATAGAGTTTCATTATAATCAATGAGTGTGCAACTATCATTATTGACTAACACACCTAAGGGTGAAGCAAAATCATGGGTATGTTGGTAGTAGATCTTAGATAGTTTCACCTCTTTCTATAGAGTATTTTGCATTTTTGTGCATTTTATTTCCTTAGGTTAGACCTTAAGCCATTACCTCTATTTAGACACCATTTGCCCGTTTGTATATAATTACCCCTTGCATGCATTTTGACATAAGAGGATATTATCTGCAAAAATACTTACTTTTTAGAATACATCCCCAATACTCTAATTTATTTTTAGTTTTAGGGTTATTCCAACTCCAAAACACACTTTGCAAAATTTTAGCTATTCTTGTATGTTTCTTGCTATTGATTGGATTTCTTTCATAAAATACATCAAAAAATAATCCAAAACCCACAAAAATGGGTTTCACACATTCCTAGATACAACTCCAACACTTTTCTATTTCTATCATCAGTTTCAACCATAGTCACTAGGTACCCAGTGATCCAGTTCAGTCGCACCCTACCCAGCGACCCAAAATTTTGTTGTGCAGAAAGATCTGATTTCTTCTAGGACATCATTCTGACTGGTTTTTCACCTCAAGTTGGGTAGAAACTAAGGTTTCTTCCAATATATCACTTTTTTTTTAATCAATATTATAGCCTAAGATTGAATCATGCACACCTATATTTCTAGCTATGGAAGCTCTTCCCATGCTACTTCCTTCTCAAACCATTTTGCCAACCCATTCCAAGGACAACACCTCTACCCATTCTCATCATTCATCCATGTCTTCTCAATCCAATTATGGTACTTTACCTATCTCTCCTCATCCATACAACCAAGACCCATGGGTTTTATCTCATTTTTATGATGACCTTCTCTTATATTCTTCCCATTTAAGTCAAACAACTCCACCTAATTCTATGTATCTCAATGACAAACATTTACCTATCTCATCTCATGTTGGCCATAAAAATACATCCCTTCCTCATCATCCTTTAAGCCCACCTCATAGGTTAGGGAATAGGATTTCATCCTAATATTAATATCTTAGGTGTCAGGCCTATTGCATGGTCCTTCCCCAAGCTCTCATGGGAACAACATTCTCTCACCTCCATGCCCATCTTCCCCACATCATCACTACTATCGTCAACCATCACCTTCTCCTCCTCTTTCTTCACCTTGATTTCTATTCTACACCACTTAGCCTATGTCCATATCATCATGACCTCACCATTATCCATTATTGCTTTATTTCTTGCACTCATATTCGTATTCACTTTCCTATTGATCACCATCTACCACGATGAGCACTCTTGCTCATCCCACATTTACACCACCATATCCACCATTTCCTTATTTCATTAACTTGCAATCCATATTGGCATGTCTTGACCATCTAGAATTACATCTAAGAAACTATAAGTTTCATGTATCCACTCATCACCCATTCATGACATATTCTCCCATGCCTTCACTTCCACAAATATCTCTTCCTCAAGAGTGAGATACTACATAAACTAGGTAGGCACCCACTCCATTCCTACCTAGTACACCCATCACTCTATCACCACAACCCACATGCTTCACTCATTCTATGCTAGTTCTCCTAGAGCCATTATACCATACTTTCCAATGATTGCATTAGGTCAAGCTCCTAGCTTTACTTAAGATAAAAACATTTGATCCACTCCATGCAAAACCAAAAGGATTCAAGGAACACCAATTCTATGTTTATCATCTCCAGCAAGGGCATGATATCAACACTTATCACATTTTTGAATACCTAGTTCAAAACATGATGGAGGAGGAGGACCTACAACACACTCATTATTCCCCCCTTATACTAATCATCAAGGCAAATTTCTAGATTCATCGTCCCATACCATACCACTACAACCACACATGGGCACTTCATCATCTTCATCTAGGCATCGACAAGTTCATCAAGTCTATGACCACATTTCTTATCGATATGGTAGTCATGCTGATCTTATGGCTAGCCTTTCAAGGTCTTTGTAATAGCATCCCCCATCTTCTTGGCATATTTGTAGGCTTGGTTGTGTGTATCATCCTTTCTTTTATTTTGCTTTTTCTTAGTTTTACATCCTTTTACCTCTCATCGTCATTTCTCCATCTTCACCCTTATTGTACAAATTGAAGGAGGAGGATTTTATTCTCTTCTCATTCATCTCTTATGCTAGGGAGAGTTTAATTTTCCTCTACCCACATTCTCCACCTCTAGG
>JAQPPZ010006596.1:0-10094 GCA_028583015.1 Wollemia nobilis | reverse complement strand
GTTGAGTGGTATTTTCACACACTTGTGAAATTACACTCTTCCTTAGGATTTGGGTTCCAAATCCCCTCTTGCAAAGAAGTTAAACAACCAACTTCTCCAAGGTCTCCGCTATATTAGCATTTGCATGTGTATTAGTAATCTCAAATAAATATATTCATTTTAAATGCTTGGAACACCTTAGTGATTGCAAGTAACTGTAAACAAGGGGGCAATGTTGGTTTATTTTACCATGAAACTTTAGTGATTGTTCATTGACTAAACCAAAATAAAGCAAATGTGAGTTGGCCCTCATATGACCATGATGTAGTGCCTTTATTCCTTTTATCTTGAGAGTTTTAAGGTAGATTTTATCTTCTTTATTAAGTCCAAATATGGCTTCTTACCATGAAGATAAAGATAGCTTTCAATATGATCGATAAACTATCCCTCTTTGGTGAAATGAATTTTCACAAAGAAGCAATAATTTATGGCCTTAGATAAAGGGCTTTAAATGTCACTTTAACTTATCCCTCTTAAATGAAATCAAATTTTCATCAAGATGAACAATTAAGTGCTTTGAGGAAAATACCTTCAATGTAATACTCAAATTACCCCTCTTTCGTAAAATTAGAATTTTTATAAAGAGATGGTAATTTTAGGCACAAAATGGAAATTTGTGAAAATGCCATAAAACATAACTCCTTCAATGAAACTGGAATTTTCATGAAGGGGATGTCATCATAGTCTCATGAGTGCAAAACAAAACTGAAAAAATGAAATTTGACCTTAAAATGGAAATTTTCTATTTTCGGATTTTTAACATCTGTAACAAAACAGCAACTTCGATGAATTTTTAAAAATACTAAACAACTCCGAAAAATGAAATTTCAAAGTGCGTAATGGAAGTATGAAGTATAACCTACGCAATGGTGAAATTATTTTTAGATTTTGAAAATTTTTAAATGTTTATTTTAATGCCTAAAAATAAGAAAAAATTTTGAAATTAAAATTTTTGAAAATAGAAAATTAAAAATTTGCATCAAAATAATTGCTGAAAATGCAGCAATGCAAAAGCTCCTTCAGTTTGATAGCACCCCATCCTGCAAAACCGGATATGTGAGAACTTCGTACATGCAACCTAGCCTATTTGACCTGCGAAACAAACACAATCAAAGTAAACTAGGTGTTGGCTCCTAGGGTTTAAAATAATTTCTAGATTGCAGACATTCACATGAAATAACCCAAAACAATGGCATAAATTTCACATACAAATCTGAAATTTGAAAGGAGAAACATAGAACAATTAAAATGAAGCATGCAAAAAAATTCTCATCCTTTCTTGCTAACAAGGCCTGAAATTTCTGAAGAGAAGCTTTAGCATTCAAATTATATTCCAAGTTTTACATATCAAAATCTGCCGCATTTGGCCATGCCAAAAGTTCCAGTCCCCTTGTGCATGTTTTTCAATCTGTTTTTAAAGTTTCTATTTTCACTCCATGGCCCTTCGTTTTTCGTTTTCCTTCCCTTGATGCTTGGTTTCCGCTCTCTGGTTTTCTGCCCTTTCGTTTGATTTCAAAACGCCTTTCGTTTCGCTTTCCCAAAGAATTTTTGTTTCCTTTCATTTCTGTTTGGATGTGCATCTTGATAACGCTTCTTCGACAAGCCACCGCTCCTTACGAAACTACCACCAACAATCGTCTTACAACAAGCACCCTTTATTTCATATAAAACAAACTGGCCTTGGTCACACCTTTGAATACCTTTTGCCTTTTTGACAATATGAAAATTAAATTGGTAATATGTGTATATGTGGGCCCAATCAAATTAGAAAGCATATTTGCTTCCTATTTATGTTCGCTTCTATTACCGGGATTGCACGTCGTCACCGAGGTCCAAACACACTCTACCAAAAATAAAACAATCGTTGCTAGCTGCCTTTGTCGAAGGATGAAACCTCGCTCTCGGATGACCACCAGAGATCCGCGCATGCTCCAATCCAACGGTCCAGTCAGATACGCGTATGTCATGCGCTATTCCCATGCCATGTCTCCGCTCCTCCTGCTGACCTCGTCGTGACCATGTTCAAGTCATCAATGTATGACCTTGATTCACTGTTCGATGCTTATTCGGGTCACCGTGTTGGTCTAGGTTGATTCTTATCCGTGTGTCGGGCCATGTGGTATCCTCCTCGCTCCATGCTGTTTCCACCTTATCTGCACATAAAACAAATAGGTGAATTAGCCTTAAAACAAACTTTAAAAACAAAGTAAATTAGACTAAAAACATAAAGTTAAACTATAAAAAAAAAAAAACTTTAAATTTAAACCATTTTAAAACGTAAACTAAAACGTGGTGAATGAAGCCACCATGACTTCATTCACCTCTTTTTATTTTTATTTATATTTTTTTGTTTTTACTTTTTTTATTTATTTTAAATACATATATAAAGATATATATTTAAATTTTTATTTTATTATTTGAAACATACACAAAAAAATAACGATAAAAAGGCTAGCATATAATTTGACGATAAATATCGTCGACAAGAAAATGACGACAAAGTAATATCATGACAGAAAAAGTCGTCGACAAGAAAAAGTTGTCGACAAGAAAAAGTTGTCGACAATAAAATATCGTCGACAAGAAAATGACGACAATAAAATATCGTCGACAAGAAAATATTGTCAACAAGAACCGACAACAATTGCAAAACCTACGACAAAACGAAGGATTAGACACTAAAAATGAAATGCAAACACCCGGATATCAAAACAAAAAGGTGGGTCCCCAATTTTGGGGTATGTTGTGGAACAACCACAACAAATGGTGACTCTGCTAGGAAATGCTCTTGAGCATTTCGGTGAGAACCCAACCTGAAAATACGCAAACTCAAATACAAGCATCAACAAATATCCAAAGAATGCAAATAGATCAGAAATACATGAAACATCAAAATTACTAAGTATCAGCTCGGTGTGTGCAATGTGTTTTTATTCCCTATCGCTTGAACTTGATCAACATTCCATTGTCAGTTTCACCTATGATTTTTATGCAAGGCTATGAATGATTTGTGCAGGATTTGATGTATGATGAAGATGCTAGAGATATAACAACCTACTTTACAAAAGTTCAAACCTTCTAATATCATGAACAAACATATTAAAGCTGTCAAACCCTCTTAGGATCAAATATAGGTATACTGAATTAAATTACTAGATCCCAAAGTTGGTTATGTGTCACTACCATCTTGAACCCATGTGCAAGTATAAGTGAAATCAGAACTTTGGGGAATAGGATTCCCAACCTAAGCGAGATGGGAATTTAACCCTATCCTTACTATTCTGATTTGGAGTTCATTACCTTATCTTGAACAAAATGATTTAACCTGTTATGGATGAAATGGTCAGGCTAGTCTATCCATATGAGCAATCAGTGGTCTTGCTTTTAGACAAGACATGTTGCCACGCATGAGCATACTTAACCCCATAATCCATGACTTGGCTTCATTCATTCTTTTTCTTTTATTTCTTGGACCTTTGGGATGACTACCCATCCTTGCCAGGGACATGTAGTACGATCCTTCCAATCCAATATTAAGACAAAATGGGAAATATTAGTTAATTTTATTACTTGGACCTTTGGGATGACTACCCATCCTTTGTAGAGGACATGTAGTACGATCCTTCCAATCCAAGCTTTATGATGAAACGGGAAAAATGGAAGCTTTGGGGAATCGGATTCTCAACCTAAGCGAGATGAGAATTAAGTCCTATCCTTACTACTCCATGTAGGTCAAACCAAAGCTTTGGGGAGTTGGATCCTCAACCTAAGTTTGATGAGGATTTAACCCTATCCTTACTACTCGGTTTTAGGCTTTAAGCTTTTATGGGAGTGGTAAAAACCACTGTTTCAAGGATTATGTTGCATGATAGGACAAACATGAAATATTCTTTTCACCTCACCTTTTCATCCAAGTATGGTTTTGACCATTTTGCTCAAGATTCCTTTTAATGTGCATGGAATGTGCTTGGTTCAAGATAGTTTGGGCAGCAGTTCCCAACCTTAGGATCCTTTTAATATATGTTATGTAATAATCCTAAGAGGATTCAACACCTTCTCAATAATTGCCCATGGAATGAAAATGTAACTAAGATGACATGTATATGCAATGTGGAATATGACATAAGATATGAATGCACTGCTTCTTTTGGAATATATCATCTATTTTACCATAATGTGCAAAACTGACAACTTCATGCATCACAAGATTCAAACGATATTATTTAAATGTTTGTGTTACTTGTGGAGCTTTCTACAACACAATTCCAATGTTTCATATTCTCCTGATTTTAGGCATAAGTTGACATCTCAATTTTTTCTTTTTTCTTTTTTTATAGACAAACCAACATGTCCAGAGGACTAACACACAAAACTTAAAACCAAACCCAAAAGTAACTTCAAAAACAAACTTGAAAACACAAACCAAAACCCAAAAAACCAAAATCTATATACAAATGTACAATATAATACAAGACGATGCAAAGCTTGGATTATCACTTTCCTGGATCCCACACATGATTAGAACATTTCAACAACAGTATAATGTGATATGCATGCCAAGTGTTGTAGGAATCCAACAAAAGCAAGACTAGACCAAACAATGCAACCCACTTCAACTTCCCTTGCTCACCCCACCAATTAGATTTAATTCCATTAGTATTCTCATAGGTGAGCTTTAAAACACTAAAATGATTAGACAATAAATGATGTTCAATTTTATCTTGTCTACTCTTGAAAGTATCCATTTCATAATTTGATTCTTGATTTAAAATTAGGCCTTCCTTTTCAAATGTGAGTTGTTGCAAACAAGAGCCTATTTCTAAAAGTCTTGAATTCAAATTGTTTTTCGAGATTTTAAAACCATCAAAATCAATCAAAGCTTGACCAAGATTTGACATTTCATCATCAATGACATTAGCATCCAAAGGGACATCATGTAACCCATCACTTAAAATTTTTGTAGCTACTACCAAAGGTAAAAATTTCACCTTGTCACCCATACTCAACCCATCATGATTAGAATTTACCACAACTTGATGAGTGTTAGTAGCTTTTTCTTTTTCTTCATTGTCTTCTTCATCATCCAACACCTGTTCAAAAACACCAAAGTTAGGCACCCAATCAAACATGCATCCATATTTTTCAAAACAAGAGCCTAATTTTTCAAGATATGTGTCACGTGACACCTTTCCATGATCAATGGCTTGAGTTGCCTCAAAATCCATATTTTCATTAGGATCATCAATAGTATCCAACCCACACCACTTAGGTTCTGTAATTTCATCATTTTGAGATGGAATAGACATTGTAGAAACAATAGGTGGATCAAGATTTTTGATTTCTTGCCCCTCAAGGGGAACAAAAACAATTGATTCTCCTTCTTCATCCATGGTAGTAGAATCATTATCCTTCTCCAACCTTTGATGAGATTCCAACCCTTCTTCCAAAACATTCTCAGATTGTACAGGACTTGTAATATCCTCATATGAAAAGGCTTGCATATCAATAGGCACACAAATTTCATCGAAGGTTTGGAGTGAGCATACTCTTCCCAAGAATCATAATGATCATCTTTCAAAATCAAATTGTGATGCTCAACTATTTCTTCATCATCTTTTAATTCATCAACATGTTTCTCATCAAATTTATCTTCACCTTCCTTAGATGGTTCAATTACTTCCAAAATTGGGTTATTGCTTGTATTCAAATTGATAAGGCTATCATAATCCACATGTGTAACCCATGATTCACGTTTAACATGATTTGGAAGGTGTGAATTTTCTAGGCCATTACTTTCAACAATGTCATCCAATGTGTCATCCGAAACAGATTCATCCTCATAGAATTCATCTTTTGGTGAGTCAAGGGTTTCCAATCTGTCACATGTTTCAATACTAGTTGGATCTAGTACTCCTCCCTTGCCTAAAATCATATTCTTATGAAAATCATTGAAATTGATTTTAGAAACATCTTTTGAATCAAGATGAGTATTTTGAAGTTGATTCATACTTAAGAAAGATGGTTGGTCTTGCATAGTAGGTTGAGGATTTTGAAATTGATTGAAACTTGAACTTGGTTGAGGTGGATAAATCATTGGATGGGTAAAGGAGGTATTAAATGATTGAATATTATATGATCCAAAACCCACACCATAATTTTGACAACTCAATTGTTGCTCAATTGCCATTGCTTGAGTATAGGCTTGTGACAAAGATGTGATTTGAGGCATCCCTCGCAAATATGTGGAAATGAGTGGGTCAAGAGCATTTACATATATTTGGAGAGCCATTTCTTCTTGAAGAGCATAAAATGTCACTAATTGAGCATATAATCCAAAGAACCTTTCAGAAAATGACTTCACATTTTCACTTGGTCCTTTTTTAATAGTGAAAAACTGCTCATACATGCGGATTGGGTCAACTTGCTCTTTGTTGAATTGATTAAGAAATGCTGCCTCTAGCCGAGCCCAAGAAGTGATAGACCCTAAAGGCAGACTTGTAAACCAATCATACGCCACTTTGTCCAAGGTGTAAGGGAACATTTTACAAACCACATCATCATACCAAATTGTTAAGTGATTCACAACAAATTTGAATGCTTGAATGTGTTCCTCTGCAGTATTTGTCCCGTTAGACGAAAATCGAGGAAGACATCTCTCAAAACCAACGGGCAAATAATGTTGAACTCCCGGTATGTTCAATGGGCTACCTGTCATCCACGGTGAAAACATAGCCATTAGTGAATCTTAAAGAATATAACTTTAATACCCAAAAAATTCTTTTTTTATTTATTTATTATTATTATTATTTTTAAATCAAATCAAATCACATCATTCCTGTATGAACAATCAAAGCGTTAGGAAAGTGCATAGCAATTCATGTCCTCCTTTTAACAGTACAAGGTTGTATTGTTAAAAGAGGGCTAAAGATAATAACCAATAGGGCATGAAATATTCAAAATTTAAATCCCTATAGCATTTAAGTCACACTGAAATAAACCTATTCAGACCCTCCTTCTAGCGCCAAAATGTTGAGTGGTATTTTCACCCAATTGTGAAAGTACATTCTCCCTTAGGATTTGGGTTCCAAATCCCCTCTTGCAAAGAAGTTAAACAAACAACTTCTCCAAGGTCTCCGCTATATTAGCATTTGCATGTGTATTAGTAATCTCAAATAAAGATATTCACTTTAAATGCTTGGAACGCCTTAGTGATTGCAAGTAACTGTAAACAAGGGGCAATGTTGGTTTATTTTACCATGAAACTTTAGTGATTGTTCATTGAACCAAAATAAAGCAAATGTGAGTTGGCCCTCATATGACCACGATGTAGTGCCTTAATTCATTTTATCTTGAGAGTTTTAAGGTAGATTTTATCTTCTCTATTAATTCTGAAAATGGTTTCTTTTCATGAAGATAAAGATAGCTTTCAATATGATCGATAAACTATCCCTCTTTGGTGAAATAGATTTTCACAAAGAGGTAATAATTTATGGCCTTGAATAAAGGGCTTTAAATGTCACTTTAACTTATCCCTCTTAAATGAAATCAAATTTTCATCAAGATGAACAATTAAGTGCTTTGAGGAAAAGACCTTCAATGTAATACTCAAATTACCCCTCTTTCGTAAAATTAGAATTTTTATGAAGAAAGGGTAATTTTAGGCTCAAAATGGAAATTTGTGAAAATGCCATAAAACATAACTCCTTCAATGAAATTGGAATTTCCATGAAGGGAATGTCATCATAGGCTCATGAGTGCAAAACAAAACTGAAAAAATGAAATTTGACCTTAAAATGGAAATTTTCTATTTTCGGATTTTTTTAAAATCTGCAATAAAACAACAACTTCGGTGAATTTTTAAAAATACTAAACAACTCCGAAAATGAAATTTCAAAGTGCGTATTGGAAGTATGATAGGTGCTCTACATAATGGTGCAATTATTTTTTTGATTTTGAAATTTTTTACTGTTTATTTTAATGCCTGAAAATAAGAAAAAAATTCTGAAATTAAAATTTTGAAAAACAGAAAATTAAAAATTTGTATCAAAATAATCGCTGAAAATGCAGCAATGCAAAAGCTCCTTCAGTTTGATAGCACCCCATCCTGCAAAACCGAATATGTGAGAGTTTCGTACATGCAACCTAGCCTATTTGACCTGCAAAACAAACACAATCAAAGTAAACTAGGTGTTGGCTCCTAGGGTTTAAAATAATTTCCAGATTGCAGACATTCACATGAAATAACCCAAAACAATGGCATAAATTTCACATACAAATCTGAAATCTGAAAGGAGGAACATAGAACAGTTAAAATGAAGCATGCAGAAAATTTCTCATCCTTTCTTGCTAACAAGGCCTGAAATTTCTGAAGAGAAGCTTTAGCATTGAAATTATATTTCAAGTTTTACATATCAAAATCTGCCGCATTTGGCCATGCCCAAAAATTCCAGCCCCCTTCTCTGTTTTTCCACAACATATTTAAAATCGCAGATGACCTATCATTTCTCCCTTAACTCTTGGTTTCCATTTCCTCTTCATTTCCTTATCTGCTGCAATTGAAACGTTTTGTTTTCCTGCCTCTTTCATTTAGAATGTCATAGGTAAAAAAAAACGTACATGTGTATAATCATGGGCCATTATAATCTAAGTAACGGCTATTCACCATATGTCTCTATAACATAGCCCAAATACTTTTAATATGCCATTTGTCAATTCTAAAAACATCTGTATTTAGGCTATTGGTCCCCACGTGGATGACCAGGGCCTAAAAATATAGCATGGTGATATACCGATGTCACGTTAATGAATTGATACACCTCGCCCGTCAGCTCATTACACTGTCAACGCCTCCGCCGTTCATGATGTCCGTCAATCAGGCGATCTTGCAATGTTTGCTTGCCAGCCTGTGGGTTTTTCGAATGCCAAGGTCTGTTGCTTTCACTCGAACTCGATTATCTAGTCGTCTATGTCTCCCACGCAGCGCTGCATGCTCGCTGTGTCTGTGATGACCACGATGTCGTCCTTCACCTCATAGCTCTCGTCGAATAAACTTGTCTCGTCGCCATCTCGAGGTGCATTGCGAATTCAAGAGTGGATAGTCCGGCACGACGTTACCCATGCACAGTGGGGCCCGCGTCTTTGGTGGGGTCCACGCCTTGTTCCATGTCATCTACTGCCAAAACGTCGCCAAGCACGCGCTCCACATTCATCGCTCTCAATGTAGGTCTACGCTGCCATGAGTCACCATGGGTTCACTGCTTTGAAGACGTCCCCACCTCCACATCAACGTCCACGGCATCGCCACCCTAACATCCGCTGCAGGGCTCGAAATCAACGGTCATCAATACGCGCGAAGTCAGGAGCTAACTTGCCATGCCATGTGTCATCCTCCGGTTTACTTCGGTAGGTCCAGGTCTGCCAAGTCATCGATATATATATACCCGTTTGGCTGTCCGCCATGGTTCCCGCTTTACTTAAATGAACCTGTCATCACAGCTTGGGTCCACATGGTCTTCATCACCATTCAGAATGGCTTCACGTCTGTTTCCACCTTACCTGCACATAAAACAAATAGGTGAATTAGCCTTAAAAAACAAAACTTTAAAAACAAAATAAATTATACTAAAAACATAAAGTTAAACTATAAAAAACAAACTTTAAATTTAAACCGTTTTAAAACGTAAACTAAAACGCGGTGAATGAAGCACCATGGCTTCATTCACCACTTTTATTTTTATTTATATTTTATTGTTTTTACTGAGTAAATACTTCTTATACACACATGTCCGAAAACAACAACACAATGTTAGCAATAATATTGCTAACACAACATTACCGATAAAAATCGTCGAGGCAAGAAAATATCATCGACAAGAAAAGTCGTCGACAATAAAATATCGTCGACAAGAAAATATTACTGACACAAAAACTAATGACCAATGCAAATTCAAAACAAGCCAAACATTAGACACTCGAAACCAACAGGCAAACACCCAAATACCCAAAATAAAAAGGTGGGTCCCCAATTTTGGGGTATGTTGTGGAACAGCCACAAC
>JAQPPZ010006595.1:0-12559 GCA_028583015.1 Wollemia nobilis | reverse complement strand
CGTCATCAACCATTTTTTCACATATTTATTATGTTGTCATCCTTGTTAAACTATGGTTGAACTTGCTTGTGGTTGCACCTTCACCTACCTCCCTTGTAGCCCTTTCCTTTTGTTGCTTCACCTGCTTTTTCTTTTGAGCAACCACTCTGACTTGCACAGTTTTGCCATCTTACATAACTCTCCACATAACTTCCTATGCAGTCACTTATGCTGCTATAAATATTTGTTTCTTTAGTGCCTGTGGAGTTACCCTTGCAATTGTAGATTCTACTTCTAGAACTATAAAAGTCACCATTTTTGTTGTGCATTGCCTCGCACAAACTGCTATGGTACATGCCACTTTCCATCACTACTACCACTTCCTGAATGACTCTCATGTTGGGTAGATAAATCTCACAGATGAGTTTTACTAGTTGCTTTAGAAGTTGTGCCTTGGGATGATCCTCCACTACCTCACCATTACTCTTTACACTATCTGACTCATTTGCCAAAGCATTTGTATCATGTGCATTCTCCACCTTTGAAGAGCCCATAGTCTCACCACTAGTGCCACAATTACCACCTTCCTCTCCTTTTCCATAGTTCCAAGAGTACACACCTGCTACAATAGTGCAACAATGGTCCATTAGAAAATAGATGGTTTCCCCTTGGGAATCACAATTGGTGCTTCCATCCTAGGCGTGCAAACTCTTTCCATCAATGTAGCATCCAACAATGATCCAATGGCATGAAATGGTATTGAAAAGTTTTTGGTCACCTTGAATTTTATGAATTTGCTCCACTAGGTATGGTGCCTAGTCATACGTGGTATATTCTATGATTTCTTGCTTGTATGGAACAAGCCATATGGGCATGTCCAAGAATCATTGTTTGCTAGATAGTTCATTGTCCACAAACATGCCCTATCCAATGAATCTACACAAACAACTTAAATATCTTCTAGCTATGTTCAATCTCCTTCAAAATTTTTAGTTTCTTCTTCAAGATGACTAGGGTTTCCCCTTAGATGGCTTAGTCTTCCATATATTTCTTTCAAACAGACACTCCTCACCCCAAGATGACTCACTCCCTCCTCCAATGGCTACTTCTCTTAGTGGGTGGTTGATTTCATGATCTAAAGGTATTTTCCAGCCAAACAACCCTCCTCTCCCACTAGACAACCTTTTTTTCTAGCTAGACATCCTTCATCTTCACTCTAACAATCAATGCTTTCTTGACAGCCCAAAACTCGTTCTTGATAGCCTAATTGATCCTTCAGTTGATCGCCTACTTCCTCCTAATAATCCGACATGTAGACAACAGTTCGAAGAAGAAATAATATACTGATCTGCCTGATGGAATATCTACTAAATAACTACAATTTTGACTATGTACAACAATTTTGATAATGTATTTTGATAAATATAAGGATTTGCAATGTAAAATCAGCCATCATAATGTTTTTATGGACTGATTAATAGAAATACACAAAAGGACAAGACTAGCCATCAATTGTTAATACGTCTGGATTAGTTAAGATATTTGAATTATCTAAGACGTCTAGGATTAGTTAGATGTCTGGAATGGTTGAGTTAGATGTCTAAGACTGGTTGTTATACTTTAAACAACAGTTGTTAAGTGTTAACATAGGGAAGTTGGGATGGTTGAGCCAGGTTGGTTGCAATAACCGCCTGGACTTGCCTATAAGTACCCTCCCTATTAATTTTGTAAGATATTTATACTTATCTATAAATGCATATCTCTTGTGTAGCAAGATTTATTATGGAATGTATGTCATGTGTGATTGTATTGTGAGCATATTGTTGTGTTGCAGGTATTGATCAATGTTTGGTACAAGATAGAGTATCACAAGTTGTGTTGTACTTGTGTTGTCTAGTTGTAGGGAACAACAAAGAGTTAGTTGTAGGCTGAAGAATGAATGTGTGAACAGTTGACGTCTAGGCCTATTCGTCTGAGCCTGACTGTTAGATGTCTAGGCCTATCTGTCTAGACTTATTGATAAACCCATATTAGATGTCTACTATTTACGATGTTTACACGTCTCCACTATCTGCCCTAAGCATCTACTGCTTGAGACATCTACCCGTCTACACTGCCTAGACATTTACTATCCTAGATGTCTACACACTCTTGATGCCTGTACTAGTCGACTATTGGTCTAGTCGACTACCCATCTAAATTGTATCATCTAGACGTCTGAATTCTTACATGTCTGGAGTCGTTACACGTTTGCACTGTTACCCATTTAGCCTAGACGTCTACTAAAACTCACCCATTTAAGGTTAAGCAAAATTCCAAGTTTTATAGCAAAGACAATCAATCCTTCCTAATTCTTATCATTCCCTCATCCCAGGAAAGTACTCACCCCTGTCTACATTTGGCGTCGTTGCCTAAATCAAACTTTGGGTCAAGAGGTATATGTGATAAGCCAAAGAGGTGAATGATAAATTCCAGGTCACAAGGTACAATAGGAAGGAGCATGATACCACTGAGACGAATTGCACGACTAGCGAACCAAGGGACACACAATCAAGATGAATTTTCACAACCCGAAGTGGAAAGAGAGTAAAACCCCACAGAAGATGAGAATCCAAGAGTAGAGACATTGTTGGTGAGAGAAGAAGGTGAAGAGCAAATAGTGAAGGAAGTGCCTATCACTAGGAACGAGGAGTGGACGGTAACACCTGAACTAATGGAGAGAAGTTGGATGGTGGATACAGAAGGGGGAGATTTTGTATCGCAACAACCACACGTAGGTTCGTGGGGAGTAATACCGAAACCACATCTTGGTTACTTGCAGAGGAGGTTGCAAAGTGGAGGCTCACGAGAGCCAGAAAGAAGGCTATTTGATCCAAATTTTGCACCAACAACAAAAGAAAGAGTCAGATAGAACTCCACCTCGATCACCACCAAGAAGTCTGCCTAGTGGGATAGTCCCAATGACGAATGTTGCTAACCAAGCGGGCAAACAGAAATACCCTCCCTTCACCAGGGAAGGAAAATATGACCCGACACATCATATAGGAACTTGCATAACCATTTGAGGATCAAATGGGGTAACGCAAGATACGAAGTGGTTGCAATTATTTTTGGCCACCTTGCAAGGAATGGCTATGGATTGGTACTTGAAATGACAGAAGACGCAACCATTCACACATTGGACCCCCGTGAAAGAAGCATTTATAGAAGAATTTCAACCATTGAGGGATGATATGGATATTATTACTGAAATATTTGCAACAAAGCAAAAACTAGACGAGGATGTCAAAATCTATAACAGGAGATTGAAACATGTCGTAGAAAAAATAGAGATACCACCTACCAATAAAATGGTAAAATTTTGGTTTTTGAATGGATTACTGCATAAATACCGAAATAAAATTAAGGCAATACCAGCTTCCACGTATGCAAAAGCTCTTGAGAAAGCAAAGAACTTTGAAAGTGAAGGCAAGCAAATAGCTGCAAGGATCAAAGTACAACCAAGGTGCAAGGATTCCAATAGTGATTATGAGGATAAAGTCCAAAGTGCAATACACTCCTTTCGAAAGGAATTTGATAAAATCATAAAAGAAGTCAAAGGAGAAGGGCGAAAAGATAGAAAAGATATTTGGTGTTTCGACTATAAAATAGGACATACAAATATCAATTGCCCAAAGAATACATATTGCAATATATGTGATATCGCCAAACATCTAGTAGAGGATTTAACATTTAACTTGAAGGGAGCAAGGCACTAGACCTTGACAGTCCAGCAAGAAGATCAACTAGATACTTCAAGGAATGGATAAGGTGCAACAAGCGACGGATACAAGAACAACCACCAAGGTGGAAGACAATGAGGGCAGAGTCAATTGTAGTATGACTCTGAAGGGAGACCAATCATCCAATGTCGAAATTGCCAAGAATGGGGCCACTTTGCGAAGAATTACCCCAAGCCTCAGAATACAGGCAATATTGGTGGTATCAATACTACCCAAATGTGTAGGTGGTGTTGACCAAGGAACCACAAGGAGGCCAATTGCCCAAATAAGGTAAGTTCGAGTGGCGCGTAGAATGTCAGTTGGATTGACATAGGCAAAGTGAGTATAGTAGTAGAAAAGGAAGATGAAGTCCTTGCAGTAACAAAAGCACAATCTAGGACAAGAGAACAATATCCAAATCCTGCAAAGGAGAAAGAGTGATGGAAGGAAGCTCAAGAATTAATAAGGATAGAACTAGATAAAGAAAAACAAGAACGACTAGTTCTGGAGAAAGCTCTAAATAATGTGGATATCACAACTGATAAGCAGGCATCAGTAGAAGGCTTGGTGATGCAGGTACTAAATACGACGGTGGAAGTGAAAGTAGCAAGACTATTCAATATAGTACCGAAATTATATGCTACGGTTGGGGAAGTAATGAAAACAAAGAGGAAAGCAGAAACCCAATGGGTAGCTAACATCAAGCAAGGTCAATTCATTGATCCAACGATACTTATGGTTGAGGCAAGGAAGAAGCCAACTTTGGTTCACATGGAGATATTAGATCATAAGTTGAATCAGGTAATCGTTGATGGGGGATCAGGCGCGAATGTGATGCCAAAAATAATATGGTGGAGTATTGACCAACCCGCACTGAGATCTCCAAACTTCAAACTATATGGAGTTGATCAATACGATATTGAGACAATAGACATATTAATGAGCCAAAAAGTACGTATAGCAGAACAAGATCTTTTATTGAAATTCGTTATAATTACTATGCAAAAACCAGCATATAATGCATTGTTAGGACGTGGGTGGTTACGAATGGCTAAAATAAACCACAATTGGGAGAAGGAACATTTGACCTTCAAGAAAGGGTAGCACAAGTACTTGATTAATCTAAAGAACCAGGCAGTAAGCCAGGAAATTGCAACTTCGGATGACTCATGAAATTCTTCCTCAAATGTAGAATCAAGATATGAACCAGACGAGGATGGGGTGTTGCACTTGGAAAAATGCACGGAGGATGAGCATAACGAAGATAAAGGTTTACTCCACTAGCAGTTAGAATAAAATATATTCTCTCCAATATTTTTGCATTAATGCAGGAGACAAAGTCCAAGAGGATGAGAAGAAGAAACCGGAAAAGAACGAAAGCAATAAGAAGCAGACAACAGCAAAGAAGGATAAGGAACGAAAAAAATAGATATTTCCCAAAAACTTTGTAGAATATATGATGGGGGATGTAGTAATTGAGGATAAACTAACTCACCCTATTGATATTCTAAAGGCGGTGAACGAGCCTGAGTCCATTAAATACGAAGGACATAGAATGATTCAGGTGAACTTGGAAGAAGATGGCAAGCAAAAGATGATCAAGTGTGGAGATGACCGAGATCCAATACTAAAAGCGACGGTATTCAAAATATTTGTTGAATATAAGGATGTCTTTGCTTGGACATACAAGGACCTGAAGGGAGTTCCACCAGAACTCTGTGTACATAAGATTCCTTTGATTGAAGGTGCACAACTAGTGAGGAGACGACCATACAAGATGAATCCCAAATACACAAATTTGATGAATGTTGAAATTGAGAAGATGTTAAATGCAAGCATCATCTTCAAAGTTACAAGTGAATGGGTGTTACCAATTGTGATTACCTTGAAGAGGGAGAAATAAAAATTTGAAATTTTGATGCAGGAGCATCCGGTGGTCAAGGAGCAATCTTGCATCCTCCAAATCATTTTATTGTTTGCTTTTATTTTCTAAGTACTTGTGTTGGGTTTGTTTCGAATCTTGGACCAAGAGGGAGGTTTTGTAAAAAAAGAAGAGGAAGTTTTAGTGCAAAGGCTCAAGTTGCGTTGGGGTCGCGAAATCGCGACCCCAAAGCTTCGGAAGGGCAATGGCCAGTTTGAGTCGCGATATCGCGACGTCGCGATATCGCGACATGTTCCGACTTCAGCAGCGTTCAAAGGCTCGGTGCACACGAAGAAGGGGAGAAGGTTTTGGTCGCGATATCGCGACGTCGCGATATCGCGGCGTCTTTTGCAAACGGAAGAGAGGTGACCGTTGGGTCGCGATATCGCGACATGTCGCGATATCGCGACGTTATTTCAAAGCTGAGGGCGGACGTCAGTTGGGTCGCGATATCGCGACATGTCGCGATATCGCGGCCCAAGAAGAAGTCAAACGGAAATAAACACGCGGACGGTCGGGCAGGGTGAAATTGACACGTGGTTGCCACGTGTCTTAAAGGCAACACGACCAGTGGGGGTTAGAGTTAATTTTGACACGTGGAGACACACTTGTAACAGATCATGAGGTTGAGGGCCACGTAATCGGAGGAGAGAGATTTAGACGTCGACCAAGTTTAAGTATCTTGGGACATCGTTTCTGGAGGAACCGTAGTTACAGGTGAAAGACTTAATGGCGGAGACATCGATATTTAAAGACAGTCAGATTAAAACGGCGGGTGCAGGGTATGGGAAGCCATGAATGCAGGCTCTGGACGGATCGGACAGCTTGCCATTTATGGCAGAAAACAAAAGGAAAGGAAAATCTTGAAATTTCAACGGGGGAAAATGAAATTCGAATTGGTCTTTGGGCGGGAGCATTAATTACAGGGAAGGCCGAGACCACATTAAAACGGGGAAAATCTGTATGGGAAAGGGGATGGTGAAGTTCGGGATTGGGGGAGAAGTGGTATACCGGAGAGAATATTGTAACCCGTATTATGCTATTTTTTTTTTAATGAAATTACCATGAAATTACTGTGAATGTGTTTGTGTGAATCCCGGCTTGCCATCAAGTGGTATCAGAGCGGGAGCTCCTGAGCGTGTAACAGATCGCCGGAGAGAGGCAGTTGCACCAGGATCTGTGGAAGAATTCTTAAAAAAAAATAAATAAATAAATAATACAGAGAAAATATCATGCCTCCACGAAGGAACCGTGGCGGAGCAGGAAATGTGGTGCCGGCCGAAGACTTCCGGGCCTTGCAAAGACAAGTTCAAGCCTTGCAAGCAGAGTTACGCAGAAGGCGCGAACCCGGAGGGGAAGAGGAAAGTGAAGATGAAGTTGAAGAGGAAGAACAGTCTGAGGAAGAAGCGTGAGCCGTGGATCCAACTCAGTGCCCGGTTGTATAAGGCCATCTCTCGGATTGGAAAACAACCAAAAATGGAGGTATCTACCTACTCGGGAAATCGAATCCGGAAGAAGTGATTGACTCGGATAAATGATTTAGAGGAATATTTCGAGTATGAGGAGATTGAAGACCCTAACCGGGTCGATTTGCTAAGACCAAGTTAAAGGGTCATGCAAGCATTTGGTGGAGGGGAATGCAGTTGGAGAGAAACAGAAGAGGGAAAGAAAGAATAACAAGATGGGATAGAATGGTGGAGAAGCTTAAAAGACAGCTTCATCCCGACAGATTACGAGTTGGATCTCGCTAAGAAAAATGCGTAGCTTGGAGACAGACAAACAAAACTCGTCCAAGAGTACACTCAAGAATTTTACAAAATTTCTATTAGAACAGGGCATTTAGAGGCAAATAAAGAGAAAGTAGCCCGTTACATTAATGGGTTAAGGCTTGGTATCCAGGAAGAACCGAGCCTCGGTTCGAGTAAACACCATTGAGGATGCCTATCAATTTGCCTTGAAGGTAGAAGAAAAGCTAAAAAAGCGGTTTGAAGGCAAGCAAAGAGGAAGAGGCCGAGGTGGAAGGACTCGGTGGGAGGACCAAAGGAGAAAAGTACAAGGATCCGAAGAAGACCGGGGAAGCCGAGAGTAACCAGGACCAAAAATAAGAAGATGTTTATCAGCCCCGAGATCAGAACAGCTACCCAAGAGGACGGGGTGGATCTGGACGAGGGTTTGGAAGGGGAGTATTTCGTGGAACATGTTTCCACTGTGGTGAAGAAGGACACAGGGCATTTGAATGTCCACAACACCGAGAAAGAACAAACAAGAGGCCTGAGGGCCCAGCCGCAGCCGCCGTGGCGCAGGAGGATGCCGAATCCGAGCATTCCGAAGAAGCGGAGAGAGGAGAAACAATGGTTGTAAGAAGAGTCCCGTTGAACGAGGAGAAGGACACAGACTGCAGGAAAAGTTTATTCCGCACTAGATGTAAATGTGCGGGCAAGGTTTGCAATATCATTATTGATAATGGTAGCACGGATAACCCGGTTTCGAGGAAATGGTTACAAAGTTACGCTTAGAGAGGAAGAAACACCCACACCCATACCGGGTCGCATGGTTACAAAAGGACCACTGAGCTTTGGTCAATGAGCAAGTGTTCTCGTTAAATTTAACGTTGGGAAGTATTGTGATGAGGTCCTCGTGTGACATCTTACCCATGGATGTTTGCCACATGTTGCCGGGGAGACCCCGGCAGCTTTGACCGGAGTGCAAGACATGATGGCCGTGCCAACACCTACTCATTGACAAAGAATGGTGTACGCCATAAACTAAAGCCCTTAAAGGACACAGATGAAAAGGTATGTAATATTTCTAGAGTCTGTTTAGTTGATGGGAGAGAGTTTCTGAATGGGTTAAAGCATGAACATTTATGTTATGCAATAATCCCTAGAGTTAGGGGGAAGGAATGCCGGGATACCCCAACGAAGTTCTAAATCTGTCGGAGGAATTTCCAGTACATTGTGTCCGACAATGTGCCCGAGGGCTTACCCCCGTGAGAAAAATTAGCCATCATATAGATTTAGTACCAGGATCAAGCCTCGCCAAATAAAGCCGCACACAGGATGACACCTGTAGAGACCGAGGAGTTAAATAGACAGGTCCAAGAATTATTAGAAAAGGGATTAATTCGGGAAAGTTTGAGTCCATGCGCAGTACTCGCAGTGGCCGGCGCCAAAGAAGGATGGGGAATGGAGGATGTGTACGGATTCACGGGCCATCAACAAAATTACTATTAAGTACGGATTCCCGTTACCAAGAATGGATGATATCATGGACTGTTTAAGTGGAGCCGAGTACTTCACAAAGATTGACCCGAAAAGTGGTTATCATCGATCCGTATCCGAGAGGGGGATGAATGGAAGACAACCTTCAAGACAAGAGAAGGCCTGTTTGAGTGGTTAGTCATGCCCTTTGGACTCGTCTAATGCACCAAGTACCTTCATGCGGCCGATGAATGAAGTACTCGAAAGAATTTCTGGGAAAGTTTGTTATTGTTTATTTAGATGATATATTGATATTTAGCCGGACCCTGAGGAACACCTGATGCATATCAGGAGAGTCTTTGAAAAGCCGCAAGAAGAACAGCTTATTAATAAATTTGAAAAAGTGTAATTTTGTCAAGAAGGAATTGGTATACTTGGGGTTTGTAATCTCAGCAGAAGGCCCGAAGATGGACCCCGAAAAGGTGAGAGCCATCATTGAATGGCCTACTCCAAGGAGCACAACTGTAAGTGAGGTCATTCCATGGTCTGGCCAGTTTTATAGGAAGTTCATAAAGAACTTCAGCAAGATTTGTGCACCTCTCACAGAGACAATGAGGGGAGATAAAAAGGAGTTCAAATGGACATCGAGGGCTGAAAGGAGCTTTGACACATTGAAGAGAAAAGTTACGGTAACAGCCTGTTTTGGCACTTCCGGACTTCAACAAGGTATTTCAGTGGACCGTGATGCCAATGGCAGGGCAATAGGGGCGGTATCGAGTCAAGGAGGCAAGCCAGCTTGCTTATTTCAGTGAAAAGTTAAATGATGCTCGGAAAAAGTATTCTGTCTATGATCAAGAATTTTATGCTATAGTTCAGTGCCCCGAAAAAGTGGAGACATTATTTATTACCAAAGGAGTTTGTACTGCTTATCGACCATCGTGCTTTGCAATACATTAACAATCGACAAAACCGAACCAAAGGCACATGAAATGGGTGGAGTTCCTCCAAAGTTATACCTTTGTACTAAAGCACGTAGTGGGAAGTCAAACAGGTTGCAGATGCCTTAAGCAGTATGCGTACTCACGACCGGATTGACAGTGGAAGTAGTGGGGTTTGAAGAACTCAAGGGTCTATACCCTGCAGATCCGGATTTTGCAGAAGCCTCGAAGGCTTGCTCAATACCTCTTACCATGGATAGAACAAAATGGTTGGATTTCTTAATCCAAGATGGGATGCTGTTCAAGGGTAGTAAGTTGTGCATTCCCAAAAGTTCCATGCGGGAGAATTTAATCAAAGAAAAGCACAACGGAGGATTGGCTGGGCATTTTGGTAGGGATAAGACCATTGCCTTGATTGAGGAAAATTACTACTGGCCACAACTTCGGCAAGATGTACGGAAGTTTGTGCAAAGTTGCAGAATATGCCATATGGCAAAGGGTGTAAAACAAAATACAGGACTGTACCAGCCATTACCTGTGCCTGAGAGACCATGGGAGGACATAAGCATGGATTTTGTTCTTGGATTGCCGAGAACACAGAGAGGAAATGATTCAATATTTGTGGTGGTGGACCGGTTCTCCAAAATGGCACATTTTATTCCCCCGCCAAAAGACAAGTGATGCAGCTCACATTGTCGGGTTGTTCTTCAAAGAAGTGGTACGACTTCACGGTTTACCGAGAAGTATAGTTTCGTACAGAGATACAAAGTTTGTTGGGTATTTCTGGAGAACTCGTGGAAGAAATTGAAGACAGACTTGAAATTCGGTTCAAGGATACCATCCACAGTACTGATGGACAGACGGAGGTGGTCAATAGAAGCCTGGGCAATTTATCGCGGTGTTTGATAGTGGATCAACCCAAGGGATGGGATTTGGTCTTACCACAGGCAGTAGTTTGCATATAACAGTTCAGCTTAATAAAAGCACAAATAAATCACCGTTCCAGATAGTATATGGAAACAACTCCGAGGAATGTGTCCGAGCTAAGAAAGTTGGACGTAAGAGAAAAATGTAGTGCCGAGGCATAAGAATTTGCAGAGCATATAAAAAGTCTCGCATGAGGAAGTAAGAAGACAGATTACAAAAATGAACAAATAATATAAGACAAGGGCAGACTCGAAGCGGCGGTTCAAGGAGTTCGAGATTGGAGATGAGGTTATGGTGTATCTCGAGAAGGAGAGATTTCCTCGCCAAGACTTACAATAAATTGAAGATGAAAAAGTTTGGGCCATGCAAAATACTGGGAAAGCGGGAGTCAAGAAATGCGTATGAAGTGAAATTGCCGAGTTGGCTTGATATTTCACCTATTTTTAATATTTCAGATCTCGTGGAATATCATGAGGGAGAAAGTACAGACATGCAAAGTCCGGAACCATGGCAATTTCCAGCCTCTACTCCAAGCACAGATGAGGCCGAGGAAATATTAGATACCCGTGAAGGCCGGAGCACCCGAAACAGCAAGATAATTGAGTATTTGATCAAGTGGAGGGGCAGACCAACTGAAGATGCGACTTGGTTGTCGAAGACGGAAGTTGACCGCTTGGGTCTCCCCTTAGCCAAACAAAAGTGAGGGTCACTTTTTTTTTATCTACCCCGGGTGTCTGATGCAGGAGCATCCGGTGGTCAAGGAGCAATCTTGCATCCTCCAAATCATTTTATTGTTTGCTTTTATTTTCTAAGTACTTGTGTTGGGTTTGTTTCGAATCTTGGACCAAGAGGGAGGTTTTGTAAAAAAAGAAGAGGAAGTTTTAGTGCAAAGGCTCAAGTTGCGTTGGGGTCGCGAAATCGCGACCCCAAAGCTTCGAAGGGCAATGGCCAGTTTGAGTCGCGATATCGCGACGTCGCGATATCGCGACATGTTCCGAATTCGCTGTCAAAGGCTCGGTGCACACGAAGAAGGGGAGAAGGTTTTGGTCGCGATATCGCGACGTCGCGATATCGCGGCATCTTTTGCAAACGGAAGAGAGGTGACCGTTGGGTCGCGATATCGCGACATGTCGCGATATCGCGACGTTATTTCAAAGCTGAGGGCGGACGTCAGTTGGGTCGCGATATCGCGACATGTCGCGATATCGCGGCCCAAGAAGAAGTCAAACGGAAATAAACACGCGGACGGTCGGGCAGGGTGAAATTGACACGTGGTTGCCACGTGTCTTAAAGGCAACACGACCAGTGGGGGTTAGAGTTAATTTTGACACGTGGAGACACACTTGTAACAGATCATGAGGTTGAGGGCCACGTAATCGGAGGAGAGAGATTTAGACGTCGACCAAGTTTAAGTATCTTGGGACATCGTTTCTGGAGGAACCGTAGTTACAAGTGAAAGACTTAATGGCGGAGACATCAATATTTAAAGACAGTCAGATTAAAATGGCGGGTGCAGGGTATGGGAAGCCATGAATGCAGGCTCTGGACGGATCAGATAGTTGCCATTTATGGTAGAAAACAAAAGGAAAGGAAAATCTTGAAATTTCAACGGGGGGAAAATGAAATTCGAATTGGTCTTTGGGCGGGAGCATTAATTATAGGGAAGGCCGAGACCACATTAAAACGGGGAAAATCTGTATGGGAAAGGGGATGGTGAAGTTCGGGATTGGGGGAGAAGTGGTATACTGGAGAGAATACTGTAACCCGTATTATGCTATTTTTTTTTTAATGAAATTACCATGAAATTACTGTGAATGTGTTTGTGTGAATCCC
>JAQPPZ010006594.1:0-11061 GCA_028583015.1 Wollemia nobilis | reverse complement strand
CAAATGACAATCGCTCAACCTGTTTTATCTAACCTATTTTTTAATATTTTAAAATTTAAACTTAAACTTAAAAAAAAAACCAAAAACTTAAACACAATACATACATATGCTATGAAAACATGCCATGAGTGGGAAATGGGTGTGAGCCCATTTCTTTCTCTTGAAAAGTCTCCGTAGAATTTTAAGGCAGGCTAAAAACAACCACGCAGAAACTTCTCACAAATTGAAAGAGTGATGTGACTTGTTAGTTCCTTTTTCATTGATTGAGTTGGGCCATAATTATTGACTATTGGATGTTCCATAACTTTGGGCAGAATTAGTGATATATACCTACTCCGATGTTGGGTACCACTGTAACTCACTCTCAGCATTGGCAGAGATGATGGTGGGTACCACTATAACTCACTTTCAACATTGGCATGCCCTTCCAGTCCAGTTGGTACATTTTATCTTCGGTCCTCTTGAATTTAAAAAAGGCAGCTGCTGTACAATCCTGCAGGAAATATTTCGCATCACAGAGAACACACATAGTGCAAAAGGATACGCACAAACAAACTTATTTTTTTATTTACATTGAACAGAATAAATAATTTACATTGTTATTCTGGATGTTTCTATATTCCACAAAAATCAAAACTACATGCAGAAAAGCAAAATTCAAAATTACATGCAGAAAAGCAAAATGCTAGCAAATTGTAGATTTTTCCAAAAACCTATGGATGTGCCAGCCAATACTTTTCTAAGATAATTTTAGAAGTTTCTCGATCCTTCATTAAGCATTAGTTGTAACATTCTCCCCCTTAATGCTTAATGAAGTAACACCTAATAACCTTCTCATCTTAACAAAGCTTTCTCTAGACAATGCTTTAGTAAATACATCTGCTAATTGATCACAACTTTTACAATACTTTAACTCAATTTGTTTTGTTGTTACAAGACTTCTGATAAAGTGATATTTAATATCAATATGTTTAGTACGACTATGAAAGACTGGATTTTATGTAATAGCAATTGCAGATTTATTGTCACAATATATAGTGGTTGGTTCATCTTGTTCACATCCTAAATCCACCAAAATTCTTTTCAACCAAATTGCTTGGCATGTTGTTGTTGATGCTGCAATATACTCAGCTTCAGTCGATGATAATGAAACAGTGGCTTGTTTCTTTGACAACCAGGAAATTGCACCAGAACCCAAGCTGAAAACATATCCAGAAGTGCTCTTTCTATCTTCAACATAGCTTGCCCAATCACTATCTGAATATCCAACCAATCCAAAATTTTCATTAGACTTGTATAAAATGCCAAAATTGATTGTACCACGCACATACCTGAGTATCCTCTTTACTGCACGAAGATGAACTTCAGTTGGTTCTTGCATAAATCTTGAAGTTAAGCTCACTGCATGCATGATATCTGGTCTTGTGGTTGTTAAATACATAAGACTTCCAACTAATCTCCTGTACATTGTAGCATCCACCTGTTTACTTCCATCATGCTTAACCAATTTTTCGTTTTGATTCAAAGGTGTAGACATAGGTTTGCAATTCTTCATCTTACATTTATCAAGAAGATCAGCTGCATATTTTTCTTGAGAAATAAAAATACCATCATTCAACTGCTTTACTTCTATACCAAGAAAATAATGCATCATGTCTAAATCAGTCATTTCGAATTCACATTTCATAGCATTTCTAAATTCTTGTATCATCTCTTCGTTATTGCCAGTATAGATTAGATCATCAACGTATAAGCAAACAACAAGTAAGTCATGACTACCTCTGGATTTGATATACAATGTGGGCTCACTTTCACTTCTGCTGAAGCCATTTTTTAGAAAATAGTCATCAATTCTACTGTACCACGCCCTGGGAGCTTGTTTGAGGCCATACAGGGCTTTCTTTAACCTGTAAACTTTATGCTCTTGCCCTGCAATATTAAAACCTTGTGGCTGCTCTACAAATATTTCTTCATTTAAATAACCATTCATAAATGCTTGATTTAACATCAAATTGAAAAACTGGCCATTTAAATTGTGTTGCCAAAGATAAAATACTTCTAACAGTATCTAGTCTTGCAACAGGAGCATAAGTTTCATCATAATCTATACATGGTTGTTGAGAGTAGCCTTTAGCTACCAATATGGCTTTATGTCGATCAATTGATCCATCAGCTTTATATTTCGTCTTGTAAACCCACTTTAATCCAATAGGTTTCTTTTCTGGTAGAGGATCCACAAGCTCCCATGTTCCATTTCTTTCAATGGCAGCAATCTCTTCCTTCATGGCTTCATGCCAAACTTCATCTTTTATAGCATCTTCAAAATTTCTTGGCTCTACTTGGATATTAGTCACTAATGCATAATTCATAACGAAACTTAAACTTGAAGTTCTTTCATAAATTTCTTTAAGAGATTTTACCTTTGATGGAGGACTAGCAGGAGGACTGGGACTAGATGAAGAAGATGATGAATTTGATGGAGTGGATGAAGAACTTGAGCTGTTGCCTGGCCAAGTAGAATGAGGTACCATTCCTGATTCTGTGTCAATAAATACTGGATTTTTCTTTTGTATATTTCCATCCCACTACCATGCTTCCTTTTCTGCAAAAATCACATCACGACTAACACACAAGTTTCCTGTCAAAGGATTATATAACCTGTATCCTTTTGATTCTTCACTATAGCCCACAAAAATACATTTTTCACTTTTATTATCAAGTTTTTGTCTCTTTTCTTCAGGAACATGAGCATAGGCAATACAACCAAATATCCTGAGATGTGCTACACTTGGCTTCCTACCACACCATGCTTCATGAGGAGTTATATTTTTCACTGATTTTGTTGGGCATCTATTTAGAAAATAGACAGAAGTAGCTACAGCTTCAGCCCAAAAATAATTTGGAAGATCCTTTGCTTTAAGCATACTTCTGGCCATCTCGACAATTGTTCTATTCTTACGCTCTGCAACTCCATTTTGTTGTGGAGTATAGCTTGTTGTCAATTGCCTATTAATTCCATGTTCTCTACAAAAATATTAAAATTCATTAGACATAAACTCTCCTCCTCTATCAGTACGTAAAGTCTTTAAACAATAGCCACTCTATTTTTCTGCACTAGCTTTGAACTGCTTAAAAATAGAGAATGCTTCTGATTTTTCTTTGATAAAATAAACCCAAGTCCTCCTACTGAAATCATCAACAAAAATGATAAAGTACCTGCTTTTATTCAGTGACAAGGTTTGCATTGGACCACAAATATCTGCATGTACTAACTGAAGTGGCTCTTTAGCTCTCCAAGCTCTTCCTGCTGGAAAGGAGTCTCGATGATGCTTTCCAAGAACGCAACCTTCACAAATCTGATCATCTCGTTCAATCAATGGAAGACCATTCACCATGTGTTTTTGATACAACAACTTGAGGCCTCTAAAATTTAGATGCCCATATCTCATATGCCATAACCAAGATGTATCATTTAAAACAACTTTCAAAGCTTGAGTTTGCGCATATGCCAATCTCAAAGGAAAAATTTTGTTGGGTAGCATACTAACTCTTGCTACTATCCGGTTGCTACCATTTTTATCATAAATCACACACTCATTGTTATCAAAAATGATAGAATATCCCTTTTGAATAAGTTGTCCAATGCTTAATAAATTATGAGCTAATTCAGGAACATAAAGAACATCATGAATGTACTTTTGCTCACCTTGTTTTGTTTTGATGGCAATGGTCCCTCTACCTTTTGCTTCAACTTCTTTTCCATCTCCAATTTTTATTGAAGAATTAACAGAATTATCTAACTTGGCAAAGATATCTTTTTTTCCAGTCATATGACTGCTACAACCACTATCAAGAAGCCACACATCACCAGATACTTCTTTTGCTATATCACAAGCCAAGAATAAAGTATTTTTTGTTTCTTTCTCCTCATAACTGTTAGCCTGTTCTTTTTTCTTTTTCCAACAATCAGAAGCATAATGACCAAATATTTTACAATGATAACATTGAATTTGAGTTCTATCATAATTACCTCTTCCTCTATAATTTGGTCTACCTCTACCTCGTTGGTTGCTACCTCCATCTCTGCTTGACATCATGCTACCTCCATCTCTGCTTGACATCATACCACCACGTCCTCTTCCTCTGAATTTTCCTCTACCTCTGTTCGAAGATGATCCTTCAGACTCTTTTCCTTTGTCTTTGGAAATGTCTAATTTTGATTGAAAAGCTTTTTCAAATTGCATATCTGCAGGCCTATTAATCCTCTGTTCATGACTTTGAAGTGATCCCATCAATTCATTGACAGATAACTGTGTCAAATATTTTGATTCTTCTATTGCAATTACCACACCATCATATTTTGGGGGCAGACTTCTTAAAATTTTCTCTACTATCTTCTGATCTGTTAGAGTTTCTCCATTCGATCTAATTTGATTTACTAATCCCATAACACGATTGAAAAATTCTTGCATAGACTCAGAATCTTTCATGAGTAGATTCTCAAAATCCCTTCTTAGTTGTTGAAGTCTTACAATTTTTATTTTGTCTGTCCCCTGATATGCTATCTGCAACAAATCCCAGGCCTCCTTTGATTTTGTAGTTGCAGCGATTCTAGGAAAAATAGACTCATCCATAGCTTGTTGAATGAAAAATAAGGCTTTTGAATCTCTTTTTTGATTTTCTTTCAATTGATCTCTTTGTGGCT
Source organism: Wollemia nobilis (assembly GCA_028583015.1). Classification (NCBI taxonomy): domain Eukaryota; kingdom Viridiplantae; phylum Streptophyta; class Pinopsida; order Araucariales; family Araucariaceae; genus Wollemia; species Wollemia nobilis. The sequence continues at coordinate 6,356 of JAQPPZ010006594.1, read as the reverse complement.
GACTCCATGTTGCTAGAGTTTGTGCATCTGGCTCAATATAACCATTTTCTACGATTTCCCATAAATCTTGTGATTTAAAAAGAGTTTTCATTTTTATACACCAAAAATCATAATTCTCCCCCTTGAACAGAGGAATTTGGGGCTGAGTTAAACTGAGATTATTATTTGCAGCCATTGAAATAAAATTCTTCTTCACAATTCAAAATACTCACAGTATTCTTACCACTTTTAGCAACCAGACTCTTGTCACTCCTTGGCAAAATATCTTTCAGCTTTGTTCACAGGTCCTCCATAGCTGCACTGCAGACAACACACTTCTCTGATCACCTTTACCTTCACCTTTTCCTTTAGCTCTGATACCAAGTGTTGAATTTAAAAAAGGCAGCTGCTGCATAATCCTGTAGAAAATATTTCGTGTCACAAAGAACACACAGTGCAAAAGGATACGCATAAACAAAATTATTTTTTATTTACATTGAACAGAATAAATAATTTACATTGTTATTCTGGATGTTACTATATTCCATGAAAATCAAAACTACATGCAGAAAAGCAAAATTCAAAATTACACGCAGAAAATCCAAATGCCAGCAAATTGTAGATTTTTCCAAAAACCTATGGATGTGCCAGCCGAGATTTTTCTGAGATAATTTTAGAAGTTTCTCGATCTTTCATTAAGCATTAGTTGTAACATTCTCCCTCTTTCCATAATCATGTATGTACCTTAGAGTTTGAATCAAAGCCAGGGTAAAATGGAGTTGGCTTATGACACCATGAAAACATGAGTCCCCCTTGACTATAAATCAAGCAGTGGCTTCTACTGATTCTCCTACAACATCTCAATTGTTTAAAGCTTCTACTGATTCTCCTGCAAGCTATGGATTCTCTGATTATTTGTGCATTTTGTGCGTCTTCCCTTCTCTACTTGCCATTGGCTTCATGAGGGCTTTTGAAAATCAGGGAAACAACGCAAAAAAAAAATAGTATTCCCAAAACTGAGAGAATCTTTGCATAGATTACCATTGTTTTTAAGAAGATGGCTGACCCTGGTTTCGTTTCTGGATTTATTGGTGTGGGCATCGCCATGGCAATTAAGGAGATGCTTCACCACATCAACATTGTCGTCCGTTCCAGGACAAAATTGGAGTTCCTACGAGACTTGCTTATCAGTCTCCAGGACATCAACTCAGATATGCAGATGTATCGAGCGGCTTTAAACTCAGGTTAGTTTAAACCTTCTAAAAATCTTAGACTCGCGTCAATAGATAATTGGCTTAGAAAACTGGACATGCTTCTTCAACAAGCGGTTGAAATGGTTCAAGAGTGCACAATTCCCAGATATAATATGATTTTTTGTTACAAAAAGAGCAAAGAACTTTCTCTCATGATTACACTAACCAAAAAAATGATACAAACTTATAGTATATGATCATCATGTTTTTTTTTTTAAATGGGCTTAACGTTAACGTATTTTAAATAAAAGATTTAAAGTTTGAATCAAATAAAGGTAAAGTGTGCACCATCCAACTTGATGATGATGGTATCAATTTTGACCCATTGACAGTCCCCTTCACATTCGAGAGGTATTTTAAATAAAAGGTTTAAATTTTGAACCAAAAAAAGGTAAAGTGTGCACCAACTTGATGACAATGGTATCAATTTTGAGCCTTGGACAGTCTCCCTCACATAAGTTCATGAAAAATGAGGCGAGGTAGGGGTTATAGTGGAAGCTCTAAGGTTTGAACCTAAAATTGGTAGTAAAAAATGATGGGTAGTTACCAATTCCTCTATTAACAATAAGACTTTGGTACTTTAAAATAAAAAATTTATATTTTAAATCAAATAAAGGTAAAGTGTGAGTCAACTTGACAATGATGATATCAATCCTAATCCTAAGCCAATAATGGTCTCCCTGGGTCATGAATAAGGAGGTGAGGTAGGGGTTATAGTGGCAGCTCAAAGGTTTGAATCCAAAACTTGTAGTAAAAAATAATGGGTAGTTATTGATTCCTCTGTGTGAGTTTAACCATAAAACTTTGGTACTTTAATTTAAAATTTAAATCAAGTAAAGGTAAAGTGCATTCCATTCTATCAGGTCAGAGTAAATATCTTAATGAATTCCATTCTGGTCATTGGATGTATGCTCTTGTGTTTGGTAATTTGTGTTGGTATTGTTGAAGGACTGAATGTGCTTGTATGCGGGTAACGAAAATCTAATTTGCTGATGTTCTTCTGGGTGCTATGTTGTGTATAATATATCCTAATTTAATAAGAACCTTAGGCTTTCTGTGAGCAATTAAATCACTTAACAAAGAAGAACATGGAACGTTGTTGCTTTTGTGATCCATGGTAGAGTGTTAGTAATTAGTGTTTGCATAACCCTCCATGCTACACTGTCTTCGTCGTCGGCTGAAGACGAAACTAGATGGCGCCTGAAGCATAGTGTGTGCCAGAATTACTGAACAATCTTTAGCATGTAAAAAAAATACAAACGCGGGATTGCAGTGTAGAACTCTGAAAAACTGTGTTTTGAATCATTTTAAAATCATATGTGAGATGTAAAGATAATAATATATCGAATTGGGCAAGAAAGCGTTTCCTCTCTTAACCCGCGACTCATTCAATCTGTCAATGAATTAGTTTTAATACATTGTAGCTAATAGAACTTTGTGTTGAAAATTGCTCTCTAGTAGCCACGCAATTTTATAGCAATAGAGCTTCAAGGTATTAATTTACTTTATATAGAGCTGTGAGCGGTTGTGTTCCGATTAACCTATAGACATCAATGTCATTTATAAATTTATGTTGATTGAATTGCTCAAATAAATGCGTGCTGGATTATGTTCGCCGTAAAAAATTTGTATATTAGGAATTTATGTATTGTAATTCATAGTAAACTTTGGATTTCAAAAGAAATGAGATAACATCGAAGTGTTGCCCTTGGTAAATCTTAGTAGAAATTTGTATCTGGTATGCTTACCAAAAAAAAATGAATCCACTGCAACTGTAACCATGACGTTAGTATATGAGAGAACCAAAATAAATCCATTGATAGAAGTTGATATCGTTAGTCTTATCAGATATTGTTATAAAGGTAATTCCGCAGCTCGAGACGCGTTTTTCACAATTGGTAAGTTAAATATAAATTAAAAAATATATATGTACAGTATGCAAGCTTCCAAAGCCAAGCTAGTGTTGAATAGCATCATAAGAATTAGGTTTCGTAGCTTTTATTTTAAAATAATGCCTAGAAATACGTGCAGTCTGAAGATATTAAACTCGTCAACTTGGAAATCAAATCGAAGACAATTTCCAGATGTTCTTGTTCAAAATATAACCTTGGCAAATAAATAATATTTAAAAAAAAAAAACGTAGGCTAGGGATATCTAAAATTTTGAAAGTCCTTTCGTAGTTATGAAGACACAAGCTAATTCATCGATAGGGTAAACTCATGAAGAGGAAGACATATAGTCAGGCTACGCCCGAAATATTAAATGAATTATGATTAGGTAACTTGGCAAAAGCCATACACAAGTTAAGATGAATATTTAAAGTATTAAAATATCCAAACAGAAGGGTTAAAAAAGATTTTCCTTTTCTTTTATAACATTAGAGTAAGCTATTCAGGGTTTAAAAAAAAAAAATAGAATGTTTGAATAATTATTAGTATATGGTAAATGTTGGTGTTAGGCAAGCAAATCGTTTATATGATGTTTTATAAAAGCTTTACCCGTGGAGTTTTTGTGAAATATATAAAAGATTATAAGATAGCAAATAGATAGTTATAAGTGTATTTCAACTTATAGTTTCTTTCTGGTTAAAACTCGTAATTCAGCAATTTTTATGTAATTAAGGATATTCTATGTATGAAAACCTAAGAGAAACAATCCTCATCTATGTATTCAGCAATTTTTATTTAATTAAGGATATTTTATGTATGAAAACCTAAGAGACAAACAATCCTTATCTATGTATTCATGGAAATTTAGCCATACACTCAAAAGGGTAGTGGAAAAATATTTTGCTGTCAAGATATACGTGATTACTCGATTAAGGATAGTATTTACCAACTTCAGTACTTACCTAACTTCAATAGTTGTGGAGGCGACTAATGTGAGACAATGTTATCCATTTCTTCAACTATTAAAAGGATAGTGGTTCTACGTTGTAGAGTAAAGAGTGGCGGTATAGGACGTCACTCCAAGGTAACACACGAGTAGTACGTGAAGATACTCACGATCCTACTTCAGGTATGGAATTACCAACAAAATCTTAGGTCCAGACAGCTGATCATGAGGTTGGAAGATCCAACAATAGATGGTATGGGCAACATTACCGTCAACTAGAGTTGGGACTGAGTTATCTGGTCTGGAAACCATGCGATGGTGGACCCTAGTTATACCTTAGTTGAAGGTTAATGATCAGGCATTGGCATATATACACTAGTTTCAAAGTTCGAAAACAAGAAGTTTTTGCAAGGACAAAAATAGGATTTCGAATCCACGTTCAACAAGCTTTGGGCAGGGGAATTACTGCGTCCACTCTTACAGGTGTTATGGGCCTTGGAAGGGCAACCCCATGCCATGATCCACATATACCCGAGAAAGGGATGGGAATCTTAGAATGTCAACTTATGCAGGAAGTTGGTCGATCCCGAGCATTTAAGTCACCAGTTGTAGTGGTAGGAAAACTTGAAGTACAGGATGGGAATCTTAGAATGTCAACTTATGCGGGAAGTTGATCGATCCTAAGCACTTAAGTCGCCAGTTGTAGTGGTAGGAAAACTTGAAGTGCAAATCCTACTAACGTCAAGATGGGAAATTTAAAAGACTTTTATGCTTGCATTAAAAAAATTTGGAAATGTATACTTGATAACCAGGTGAATAAACCTGGGTTGTGACATCTCCCTTATATCGAATCATAAATAACAAGGTGAGATAGGAATTATAATGGTAGCTCCAATATTTGAACCCAAAATTGGTGGTAAAAAATAATAGATAATTATCGATTTCTTTATTTAACAAAAATAAAATAAAGATAAAGTTGTATACCATATTTTAATAATTAAAAAAAATGATTGTATAAACATATATTAAATAAATAGCATCTTTTATAAAAATCATTTCAAATATTAAAAGATAATTTTTTAAATTAGTTAATTTATTTATTTTATATTATAATAAAAATATTTTCTAATACATTCTCCTTGTATTCTATTTTACATAATAACATATAACATAAGCACCTCGGGTGCACCGACGATTCCGGGCTTTGGCTCTTCTTTGGAAGTTTCAAGGTTCAAACCACGACATGGACGAGTGTGAGGGGCGGGTGTGTGGTGGCTTTGTGTTAAATTCCCTATTGATAAGTATAAGTATAGCTCTTCACCAAGGATCATAGTTGGGGGAGACTCCTCAACCCTATACATCGATCATACAAAATTTTCACAATAATCAAATAAAAAATAACATATAATATAATATATCACTTTAACGATACCATAATACCATACTAACAATTGCCCCGCTAAAATCCAACAGAACTTTCTCTTTCGGAGCGAAGATTGTCCAATAGACAACTTAACACCTAAACAAAACTTCAAAAGTAAAGTTACGATAATGAACATTATTATAAAGAAAATTAAATATTGTAAAAAAAAAATTAAATAATTATGAGAACTAAAATAATAAAGAATATAAAGTCGGAGGGTTGGGTCTGGTTTGCAGGTCAAAGAGCTCTCCTAGGAGGGTAGAGGGCGTGACGTGGACCTTCGATGGGACGTCTGCACGGCCGTTGGTAAGTGGCCGTTCTCGAAGGCAGGATTGACTTGGACTTCTGACTGGTTAATGACGTGGACAGGTTGAATGAGTCCAGGAAATGCTGTGCTGTGGCCGTTACGTGCACGTTTTTGCCTTCACTTTGGACTGGGTCCAGATAGGGAGGGGCTTGGCTCACAAAACTTTAAATTTTAAAATAGGAAATTTAAACTTTTAAATTTAATGTGAATAAAATTATATATTATACTCATAAATGGGGACCGTCGGACATGCAGGGAACGAACTACCATCGTGGGACGCAACACGCAGAGGATTCTGATCAGACTACTGACTATTCATGGGCACGGCCGTGAGATTTGAACCTCAGTTTCCTCTCGATATATGCCTCAAACTAGCCTCACCTAAGCTCATTTGAATAAGTTAAAGAAACTATGATTTTCGAAGGTATTGAAATGAAGAAACTAAATTTGGATAAATATATATTAACTTATAAAAGACATAATTTAACTATGGGAACTCCGATTTTCTTAGGTTTGGAATTGAAGTACGATTGATTTTCTTAGGTTTGGAATTGAAGT
>JAQPPZ010006593.1:0-121746 GCA_028583015.1 Wollemia nobilis | reverse complement strand
ACAGTTCATGTTGTGGTTGATGTCACTGGTTGGTATATGTCTTGCTGGTATTTAGGGATTGGCACTAGGTGTTGAAAATGCAAGCAATGGTTGCTGCTGCTTGGCATGAGGTCAGTGTTACCTTTGACATCCTCTTTATTTTAATGGATTTCTACCCTTTATATACATGCATTTCTGACAATTATTTGCTCTAACCACAAATTTGTAGGATTAGCTTACCATATGATTAAAAAGCTTTTAAATTCTTCTTTTCAATGCAATCAGTAACACTTCAATACATATTCATCCAATTCAATGCAATCAATTACACTTCAATACATATTCATGCTTATATTTCACAGATATTGAGGCAAATGTGTAAAAATCAATAAATATACATTAAATCAAAAGTATCAAATCAACAGCTTGTTATACTATTGCACATTTTCAATGACTTTACACCGCTACTATACACCCGGGAAATAAACTTTTAGTCAGAATATTAAAAAATTGCATAAATGGTAAAAAAATGCCGTTCAAAAGAGAGATTGTATAACAAAATTTAAAAAAACATACAAATAACCTAAAATGGCATAATGAAGAGAGTTATATCATTTAAAAGAAATTTTTTTTAAAAAGGTTAAAAGACACCATTTAAAAACCATAATTAAAGGAAGGGAAGCTACGTCAGAACGTCTGTTGAGATTTATTCAATCAATATTTCTAATGGTTTCTCCAATCCCTTGGCTGTCCTGTAGAGGAGAGGAATCAGGTGGCCTGGAAGATGAGCTATGTATTCAATGCCCAGTGGCAATCCATCCACACGAGGCAAAGGTAACTCCACCAGGTTCACATCCAGGCCTACAAAGATTTTGACTGTGCTCTCTAAAAGTTTGGATGTTTCTCCGAAAAATTATATTTATTCCTCAAGGATGCAAAAGATGAAAATTTCACAACACTTATAAGTTATCTTCATGAAAAATATTTTAGAACATGGTGGAATTCACAAAACACCATTATATTTTCCTCAAAATAATGCTTAATGATGTATTTATCATTACTTACCTTTGAGATCTTTCAAGAAAAAGGTCAAGAAAAGAAAGATGACAATGATGACTCATATAATTTGAATGAAGCCTATGTTAGCTTTAATGAGGAATCATTGAAATCTAAAATGTATTATTGTGATGATTTACTAACCCAATATTTAGAAAACATACCATTAGGTACATCACAACTAAAGATGAAGAAAATAAATGCAGAGAAGAAGAACAGAGGAAAACACAAAAATAAGAGAACAAAAGACATGAATAAAAAGCCAAAGAAGGATCATATAGTGAAGATTCAAATAAATTCCTAAAGGAAGTAGATTGAAGCAAGAAGTTAAAAACAAATCTCAAGCAGAGGTTCATGAAAAATGCAAGGTCACTTGAATATTGAATACAAAGACAAAGACCAATATTAAAGACTAAAGTATTCAATAACCAAATAATGTAATACAAGGGGGTGTTGAGGAAATTACACTATTTGGTACATGCAAATGTACCCTCATAGTGCCTTCATGGTACAAATATAAATATGTAATATATTAGGGTTGATTCTATAATTTAGGAGAGTGATTTATATTTCCACTTTTATTTAAGTGGTAATATGCAGGAAATGCACAAGTGTCATGTGAGTAAGAGTGCAAGTGTGTATTGAGAGAATATGCACAAGTGTCATGCATGTAAGTGTGCAAATATGTAATGTGAGGATGTGCACAAGTGTCTTATATTAGGAGTGCATGTAGGAGAGTAAGAGTCATGTAGAAGTGTGCAAGTATCATAGGTTCAAGTATGCATGTAAGAAGAGAGTGAAGAGTCTAGTATACAAGTGGCAAGATGACAAGCCAAAGGTCATGGGAGCTATCATATGGAGAGCAATAGTCAAGTACATGAAGAGTCACTTTCTATGTCTATATTATGGAGATAAAGCTCCATACAATGTGTTGGAAATATTATTTGTAAACGATCACCACATAACAAGCATTGATAATAAAGCTTGTATACATATTTTGAGAAATTTGTAGTGTAAGTATTCTTCAAGCATGTACATGAATGATTTTGGCCATTTATATTCATATTTGATATTATAAGTGAATGCTATTTTCTTCATTGTATTGGCCTAGATAGATATTTGATTGCTCACATATATAATTCTACTATTCATTATTGATATTTTGACCTATAATATTAGCTTATTTACTTTTATACTTGTGATATTTTGAGATATTTAGGCCTAAAAGCTAATAATCAACACTAGAACCTCAAGCAGTGCCAAAGCCAAACCCGAAAAACAAATATGAGAATCAGAGATTGAAGGCTAAAGTCTTCAAACCAAATAATTTAATACAAGGGGATATTGGAGATATTACCCTATTTGGGACTATGCTAAAGTACCCCCATAGTACAATTGTACATATGTAAATATTAGATTAGAGTGTGAGCTATTAGTTTAGAATGTGTGATTTATATTTTCCCTAAAGTATGTGTCAATGTGTAGGATGAATCTAAGTTTCATGTAGTAAAGTGTGCAAGTGTGTCATATAGTAAGAGTGTGCAAAGTGTCATGTAATAAAGAGTGCAAGTGTGTAATATGTGAGAGTGTGCAATGTATCATATAAGTAAGTCCAAAGTCAAGTGTATATGTGTCAAGTATACAAGTGAAGATGTAAAGTCAAGAGACATGAGAGGTTTATCACATTTAAGGAATAGGAAATTATGCATCTCTCGGATATGTGAGGAGAGCAATAGGCAAGTCTTGAAGAGTCACCTTCTAAGCTGATATTATGGAGATAAAGGTTAATGCATTGTATAATATGAGTATCAATAAATATATCAATCAAATCTCAAGTTGTGTATTTGATTCATCAATAATATCATAAGATTTTTTATGCACGTTATTATTATTTCATGAATATTTATATTCATTGATGTTGATATTATTCTATGAATGAGCCTTAATATAATTTATATGATTTATACTTGATCTAGATATTGATACCTATGATTTAATTTAGCTAAAAAACTATCAGCTACCACATGTCTTGGGATTCATGCACCTCTTACCAAGCTACCTTATGGTCTACCATGTCAGCTACCACATTTTACCTCAATAATCATGCGTCAATCATACAAACTACCATGTATCACCTTAGGATTCATGCATCTGGTGCCATCTCAATTGTATAAACTACCACATGTCACCTTAGAATTTGTGCATCTGGTATCACCTCAACTATATAGACTACCACATGTCATGTCAAGATTCATGTGCTTTGTGCCATCCAAACTATATAGAATCCCAGATGGTACCTAATTGGACCTTCCATGTCATCATACTAGTCATCTACCACATCATATACCATATCATTAGCCACATAACATCTATATGGACCTACCACATCATCATGTTGGTCATCTACCATGTCATCCAAAGTTGCCACATCACGAGTCATGTTGAAATCATCACGGGTAAGAAAAAAGATTGTTGATGTCATCAAAAAATTGGAGGGGGATTTGAACTCTTACCCTCCCATGGGCAACTTCTTGGCTAGCCTCTTGCTAGCCACCTCTCTAAGTACCAAGCTTGTAAGGAGAAAAACAATTAACATGAATGCAACATCTAAACACCTTGTCTTCTCGCATCGATGACACAACCTTACATCAACATGATGTAGGCACATTAAATCATCCACATTCCCACCTACAACAATGAATATTCTTTAGAATATTCCATATTTAAGTTTCAAATTTTTAAATTTTGGAGGGAAAGAGTCATTTTTTTTTATATGCGATTTGGAAGTAGGTTGAGGCAAAATGATGAAAGTGTTGAACTATGTCCTCCCTTGTAAATAAATTAAAAATAATGATGGTTCATCCATATCCATTACAAATTTTCCTACCCAACCATTTTTTTGAACATGACCAATCAAGCCCTCTTCTCATGCTAGTATAGCAAAATAGTTGCTAGATCATTTTATCTTTGGTAAACACAAAATCCTACCCATGACTTCTTTGGCACCAGGGTCTTTTTTGAAAAAAATAGCCTCTTCTTTCTTCTTTCCCGATAGCCAAGCAGTCTCTCCTCTTATTAGTTCTACTATTAGACATCAAAAGCCAAAAGAGAAAAGGAAATTGATTTTTTCAAAAAATCTATAAAAAACACGAGATTAAAAAAATATATTGAAAAACTCAATCCCAAAATTAGGGCATCTATTTGGTCAAAAAAATTAACAAAACAAGATTGAGTTCTAATGAGAGAAAAAATGAATCTATCGATGAATATTTCTCCTAGAGCAAGTCTACTAATTTCAGTGAGATCCTTATGATCCAATTCAACTTAGGTTTTTTTTTATCAAACACTCTTCTTCAGATTATGTTGCCAATTATTAAAAAATCTTCTTTGCAAGCCTCTATATAAAGTATCCTCAACCGAAGCTAGAAAAGGAATCTTCTGCCAACAAAAGTAAACAAATAATAAATATTTACACTTGCTCTTATATCATATCATATTTCATAGTAGTTTTCATAAATGAAGAGAATCAATCATTACCCAGTATTGCTTTTAACAAAAGAAATACACAACATGAAGAACACATAATATAATAGGGTGTCCATAGAAACTAAAGGATCTCCACTAAAAAAAAATCAAAATACACTCCAATCGATAATAAAATGATTAGTGAGAGGGGGTATTTATACCCAAACACATGATACCTTTAGGTCAATGTTGTGAGACTAATCCTCGGGAAAATAATAATATAAAAAATTACCAAAATACCTTTTACAAGGTTTACATGGGCCCAAAGGAAAAATAGAATAAATACAAGTGCAAATAGTTGGTTTTGGCCTCAAGAGAAGTTTAACCACCACATACTCCCACAAGTAGTTGATCCTTCTTAGATGAACTACCATGTAGTATTGCCAATATTGTTCAAAACCTTTTTTATTAGAAGCTCATAAAGCCTAATTCATATTAGAAGCCTTTTAATAGTTTTTGTCTCCATAGAAAAATTCTCACTTGATGGTCTTAAATATAATGCATCTCTTACAACCTATTATTTTATCCTGATTTCTAAATAGGAGAAGATAATTAGGAAAAAATTATCAAATAGTTTGAATTAGTCCCCAATGATCCAATTTTGAATCTTTATAAAAATGGCTAGCATGCATCAGACTAGTATATTAACCCTTTGTTTTTTAGAATTGTTAGGTCATGCTTAATATTCTCATTCCTAATAATCAATTTTGGTGTAATAGATCCACTACCTCGATAGAGTTTGTCATATATTCAACCTTCCTCTTGTCCTAAACTAGGGCATCAATACTTTCAACTAAAGAATCCTTATTTTCAATCAGGACTTAAAAAAATGACTTTCCTATTATGCTATATAGCTTTTCGTCATAAGGATTCTTTATCTTTTGAATTTTACCAAAGATCTGGAATAAGAAAAGGTGAAGCTTATTGCTCACAATTGATTTCTACCACACTTGTTTGCTAATTGATAGCATATTCTTATCGACAAATATAAAGAATTGATAGCATATTCTTATCAATCTCTTTGGTGATCATAGTTGTATGTCAAATTTATTACAACTAACAATTTTTTCACTAATCCTTCCATAACCATAATCTAAGCCTCAATCTCCATTTTACTACTTAAAAAATATAACCTATCAATTTATTTTATTTTATATTCTTATCAACTACACTTGACTTTATCCCATGATTGATTAAATTTCCTTTGGATAAACACAAAATCCCTCCCTTTTAATGTTAATTTCTTCCTATTCTAAACACCATAATACTCATATAGCTACAAGCTTACTAAAATGGTAAGGGCTTTCACCTCTCTTTGAGAGGTCTAAGGTTCAATCCTCACTCAATATGAGGGGATCGAGAGCCCCCATAAAAACCTATGTAAAATCGTAAAATCATTGAAAATATACCATAATACTCATGGAAACCCCTCTTATGTAAACCATTTTTTTGTAAGTAGGATTTGACCCATTGCTTCTCTCACGGATTGAACAAATCTATAATTTATTTTAGATTTTTAGTCTAAGGTAAAGAATACAGAAACATTTTAACCAGTCTACACAAAACACAACATTGCATTAGCATGATTTGGGTCTAATTTTATTTTGTTCATAACATATCAATTTTACAAATGCATAATTTATTAATTAATTGTAAAATAATAATATACTACAATGTCCCTATTGGATATCCCAATGGTATATCGTTGGACTCTCTTTTAGAACAAGTTTGAATCATGGGGAGGGTGGCCCTTGTTGTGCCACTTGAGAGGGTGACCCCAGTTATACTTTTTATTACTTCAACAAAAAAAATTAATATATAGAATATTCATGTATTAGATATTTTAATAAGTTTCTAACTTCATAACTCACCCGTAAAATATTTATTTAATTATTCTTTAAATTATAAAATTATAATTATTATATATAAAAATAGATATATATTTTTCTTGAGTAAAAGGGATTGTACTCGATCCCCCCTTTGAAAAATTACAACTCTCTTTTGTAAATCTTGAGAGTTTATAAACATATTCAATTCTCATCTCCATTGAGATGCTATAACTAGATACCTACATGTTTTTCCAAAAAAGTCTAATTTTTGATATTCAGTTTTTTGGATCTTCTTCATTTTATAAAATACAAATATTCAACATTCTTTTTATTGATAATTTCTAATTTTGTTCATCCATTCATCGAAGTGAAATTTTGATTAGTGATGGTTTTGTATGATGCCAAGCTTCCATTGTGTCAATTGAATATCCATAACTACTTTGTTGACTCCATGCTTTCGTTGCTCTGCTCTGATGTTTTGAACAATTAGTTTTGTTGTTCCCTGATGCTGCTGCACCCCTTTGAAATCCATAAACATTATGTTTTTTTGCCAAACATTGCTATACTTGATGTCTTTCTAACTCCATGTAGATCTAAAATATTGATGCCTTAAGCCATACTTTCAAGATTGTTGTCGCTCAGGATGGTGTGGGTGCCGATATGCTACAACTTTAACCTGACATTTTGATTCTTCAACAATTTGTTTTATTATTATTAGAAATTCTTCTTCACAATATTCTCTCTTATACCTTTCTTTTGGTGCATCCTTTTGCACTTCTAACAAGGCTTCCTTGGAATTTATTGATGCTTCTTCCATGGTTTCTATTGTGCTACTGTAAATTCAACTTTTGAATTTTCTTATGGTTCTTCAACTTGTTCCCTTGCCATAATTGCTTCTTGCTTCTCCTTGGATCCTTGTTTCTTAAGATTTTCCTTCTAAATGCGACCATGAACTTGCACTTTGTCATCTTTATTTTTTCTTTTTATTATTTTTTCTGTATTCATTCATTTTAGTTCTCTCTAAAGCCTTTTATTTATTCTTCATATCCTTTGATGGTGACCTTCAAACTTGCTATCTTTTTATATAGGTCCCACTCATTCAAGAACAAATGCTCCATTTCATTCCAAGTGTATCTATAATTTTTTCCCTTAGCAAGATTTGTCCACCAATCATGAGCTTCCTCTTTTAAAAGATAAAAAAGTTTGCAACTCCACAAATTGTCACTAGAATATAGAGATCTAAACTTCATCCACCATTATCGAGTATTAATGTCATTAATTCTAGTGAAATTGGTAACTTCATGATCTCAACCTAAAAAAATCTAAAGGAATTAGATTTTTGAAAAAAACTAGGATTTTTCAAAAAATTTAGCAAAATTACTAGCCCACACCTCACACCCATATAGCACCATTGGAATAACTAATAACCCAAAAAGAACCCTAATGGTTTTCCAATCCCACAACTTTGCTTTTCTACTCCTATTTAGCAATGAGCAGAGTGCCCTCCATCTTGCTTGTATTTGTTTCATCCTACATATTTCCCAATTGAGTTTGCTTTGAAAATCTATCCCAAGGTATTTGTATTCTATATTACCACCTCTTAAGGATTTTCTTCAAATAAAATATATGGCTCTATTGGCTCTCTCGAAGTAAAGAAGACCGTAATTTTAGTCTTACTAGTGTTTATGTGCATCCCAACTTCTTTACAAAAAAACTCTAAAGTTTTTATACGTTCTTTCAAACTTTCAAGTGTCTTGTCAATCAACATAAGGTCATTGACATAGAGAATTTTAGTACATAATTAGCCAATTGTATTCCCTATCCTCCCATCCTTTCTACCCATTCCTCCAAATTTTCAATGTAAAGGTCAAATAAAGTATGTGACAATGGACGACCCCGTTTCACCTTGATATTACTCCAGAGCACTCTGATATTCCTTCTGGAGTTCTAATTTTTTCCACCATTTGCTAATAGAGTCTAAGTACAACTGCTCTATAGTTGGTTGCTATGTATATTTATTCCATTATTTTCTATAATTTACCTCTAGGTACTATGTCAAAAGCCTTTTTAAAGTCCACAAAACAACAATAAATTGTCCTTTTCATTTTATATCCTCTCTATTAGGTTCCCTAAAGTAATGCAATACTCTATTGTTGAGTACTTTGGTCTAAACCAAGTGTGCCTTATTGCCTTCTTTCCTTGATTTTTTGTCCACTGATTTATTTTGCTTTCTATTATTTTGCCAAACAATTTTGTAAAAGGAGGATTAATCATGATGGTGCATAAATTTTAAGGATTATTAGTGTCTCTATTTTTATGCAATGGTATGATCGGGTTGGCTATTTATTCTATAGTGAAAATCCTCCTTTAATGATGCCATTAAAAATTATTTTGAATGTGTGGTGCTAAGATGTCAACCCCACACTTTGATATGTTTAGATTACAAACCATATATATCCCGAGCTTTAACTATTGTTATTTTTTGTAATGCCCGCCACATCTTTTAGAGAAAACAATTCCTCAGCTATGTCAACTATAGGAGGGATATCATTTTTTTGGTTTCTCTTATATAATTGCTTAGCATACTGCAACCATTATTTGCTTGTGATTTTGTTTTTTGTGTGCTTTTTGCTTTGTTGTAGCTATTTCTAAAACTGTCTTGGGCCATGCTTTGCAAGATATATCAACTCTTTTTGCCTTGTTCTTATGTATTCTTCCTTTTTTGTTTAAACTAGCTATTTATAAATCTTGTTATTTATTTTCTCTTTGCCTAGTTCTTTTATGGTGTTATTCTTTGGACACAATTGTTTTTGTCTGTTTCTTAGCAAACTTCCTATAACTCTCAAAAAATCTCCTACACTAATGTTTTGTTTTACCTTCTTTTTTGTTATTCTTGGTCTGTGCTTCTAGTCTAACTTCTCATGTATTTGTTTCTTTCAACATTGCTTTTGCACACTCATTTTTTTTCTCAAGGTCTCCTTCCTTTGTTAGGGTATTCCTACACTGTTCATCAATGGATTCTCCTCTTCCTTCCTATAAATTCCTCTTAGGGACATCATCTATCAATGAATTCTCTTTCTTTTTACTATTTTCTTTGATAAATTTTCTTCCTTCCTTTTGGGCTTGTCTCTTCCAAAAAACATTGCTTTTGCAACCTTTATTCTGTAAGGTATCCTCCCTTATTGGTCCTTCCTATATTTTTCTCTTGTCCTCTTGGTGATGTTAATGAATTCTACTCCTCTTTCCTACAAATTCTTTTGGTATGTGTAGACACCAAATTTTAATCATTTGCAATCAAATTTTCACAAAACCACCAAAACATCTCTCAAATCAGTACAAATTCATCAAAATCCCCAAATGGTAACAAAAATACCGCCAGGTGTCTAATTTTATCCAATTTTTCCTAAATTCCTCTAAATCTCCTTCTTTTCTATTTTCTCCAAATTCTTCTTAATTTCTTCTAATTTCCCTAATTTCTTCTAAAATTTTCCTAGCCTTTCTAATTCTATTTCTTCCCTCTAATTTTCCCTAAATTCTTCTAAGGTTTCCCTAAAGTTCTTATTTTCCTGTAAATTTTCCCTTTTTCCCCTAATTTTTCCCTAATTTCCTCCTACACTGCTTAATTCTTCTAATCATTCTCTTAGGCTCCCTAATTTCTTAATTTCTACATAATCCCCCTCAAAGTTCTCATAATCCTCTTATTTGTTTAATTCTTCCATTTATCTCCTCATTAGTCTCTTAATTCCATCTTAAGCACCCATCCAAATCCCAAGGGATATGCACAATAATTTAAAAATCCCCCTCAAATCCCTAGGTTTACCCATAATCTTCACCAATAGCCCTCATTTATTCCACTTTGTCTCCCCACCCATCTTTCCCTCCAAATTTGAGTAATTTAAAAATGCAAGAAAAAGCTCCAAGTCAAAGGGAATTAATTTGGCAAATTAAATGGGTTAGTCCTCCTCACCCTCCATGTCACCTTTTAAGCAATTTAAAATTCCATGAGCAGCTCCCAAGGCACACATGTCCCCATGCCCCTCACTTTTCCCTAGGTCAATTTATGGTATTTGGGTGGGTGAGAGTTCACTCCACCCAAAGCCATTAAATTTGGAGGGTGCACACTCTTCCAAGTGGAATCCCCTATATTTTCCTTAGCCTTTGCACACCCACATGGCTACCACCTAGCCTCCACCTCACCTCCATGTCACCTACCCTTCCCCTCACCAAATTCCTATAAATTCCCCCCATTTTCATCATTTGTAATGAATAGGAGATAGCTTATTGTTATGCTACCAAAATCTGGCTAGACTTCCTTGCTGCCCTTGGAGACTTCATTTTCCATCACCACAAACCTTAAAGAGCCCAACCATGGTGACCATGGAGTTTGTTTGGGGAGTTGACTATGATTTTTAACCATCAATGTTGCCCAGACCAACCGATATTCTGACACCACACCTGCACCAATGGGCATTCATGAACCACCAGAACCCTCCAACATGAGCACCTAGCTTCATATGCCACTTGGTCCCAATCATCAACTCTAATTACACAGTCCTAACCATCGCTAATGGTCACCAACCGTCACCTCCAGTTACATAAGGTCAACCATCATTGACGGTTACCCAGACACACACCAAACAGAGCATCCACTCAGTAGGAAGTAAAATGAAGGTATAAACCATTACATTTCTTAGTTTTGTAAAATTTTATCAAGGTTTTGTAATATTTTGTTATCTATTTTGGCA
This sequence comes from Wollemia nobilis, assembly GCA_028583015.1. Taxonomy (NCBI): domain Eukaryota; kingdom Viridiplantae; phylum Streptophyta; class Pinopsida; order Araucariales; family Araucariaceae; genus Wollemia; species Wollemia nobilis. Next base: position 110,612 of record JAQPPZ010006593.1, on the reverse strand, counting down.
AGGACTTCATGCAAAGGAGGCCCATTAGATGTTACTGATCCAATCTGGTTTGCATGTGTGCAGGTGTGAAGTAGTTGTCCAAGCAACACAAATCAAAACCCACCCACAAATCAATTGTAGCACGAAAAGAGAAGGCACCGAGAATATTATTGTAAAAAGGGGTCATCTCCCTTTCATTTCAAAGATATCATACATTGTCTAAAACCCTTTGGCAAGGTTGTGTTGTACTCAATAACACCCATTCTTGATAATATATACACTGTTCATATCTTTTATCTTTCACTTGCACGGTGCATTTTCATATCTACAAATGGCATGCCCGATGGGATCCTAACCTTTGACTCATTAGGTATTGTTCTTTCATGTAGGAGCATAAGGATAGCAAATCTTTTTGTTCTTAGCCTTTTGTACCTAGTGAGTTATGTTTTGAGGTCTTTCATTATTGTTTTATACCTTCATCTATCTGCTTTACTAATACTCTATTGTCTATTTTGAGTGTAGGTCCTTTACAATCACAAAAATAAGTTGTGAGGATTTTACATCTAACCCTTAGCTCTTCCCAACCATAACTGACGATCAACAATTAAAGTTGATAATTTTGCAGTCCAAACCATCACTGACAGTCCTCAACTAGATATGACTGTTACTCAGACAAGCATTAGATGCAGAGATCAATCTATAAAGCTTATGGCTTATAGGTAAAATACTCAAAATCAGATAGAGATAGGTTTCTTGCATGTATTCTCTCATTCTGTCTTCCTCTATAGTGTAGGTAAAGTTTTCTTCTCAAATTATTTTAGAACCTTTCCTCCATAGGTTAGTTCTAGGCCTTCATATTTCTTGTAGGCCTTCTTTGTCATAAAAAAATAAACAAAGAGCATATTAGACTAGGTTTACTTTCATTTGTATTGTTTCCAAAAAAAATGAAAAAGTATGTTAGCCTAGGGTTTCTTTTATGCACTTTGGTTCAAAAAAAAGAGAGGAGAAAAGTAAAAGTTCATCTAGACTAGATTTCTTTTATTTGCTTTAGTCTCTAAAAAAAAAAAAGAGATAAAAACCGAAATCTTATTTGTTAGAGTAGTTGCTTTTCTTTTGCTTTACCTTGTTTTGTTTTCATAGGCTTAAATAGCTTAGCACAAGGTAGCTCATTTAGATTAGCTCATTTTCTATTTGTAGGCCGGTTTGGTTGCATTATAGGTATAATTTTTTAAGGTCTTTTGAATAAACATCCCTAGCATAGGCTAGTTGCATTTTCCCTAGGGTAATTTTTTTTTAGCACCGTCTTCAGGAATAGGGCCCTCTGACCTTGTACAATAGCTACCCTTACAAAATTTTATATTTTTGATAGTTGCTCCCTTTCTATCCATAAACTATGTTTGGGACACAAGCCCAACCATCACTGATAGTTAGGATTGTGTAATTATCATTGATAATTGCTAACCATCATTGATAGTTAGGACTGTGTACGGTTGACAACCGTCAGATACGGTTGGCCTTGTGACTTAGACCCATTTTAGGGATTCTTGGGGAAAATATTTACCATATTTTGCCATAAAATAAGTAGCCTCTGTCCTGTCAGTAGCTTGCACCTGGTCCTGAACAAAAATTTTAGGTTTTAGTCGCATTTGCATCTTAAAATAGTTTCACTCAAGTTTTAAACCATTCTATGGATAACTTCATCAATTTAGTTGCATTTAGCTTACTTGCATCAAAAACACTAAAAAAAACCAAAACAAAAAACCGAAATAAAAAAAAAGATACAAAAAATATTTTTGCACACACTTTGGCACTTTTTGATTCTGCACTTTTTGCATATATAGTGCAAGGAAAACCTCTTGGTGAGTTGGAATTCATCCCCAACCATCGATTGAGCTCCAGTACCACCTAATTAGTATGTTTAGATTCTCAAACTTCATCATCGAGAGGTTGGTTACCCTTGGGGCTAGCCTGGGGTAATCTTTAGGTTAGATACCCTTTTACCATGGGGCTTAATAATCAGTGGATCATAACTATCATTTTTGTCCAAGCTTGAACGAGGGTGAAGCGAAATCCTAGGAAGGCCTAGGCTACCCATCGCCAACCCTCCATCCTAGGAAGTTGCATAAGCCATTCATGTCTCACTTCTCAAAAGGGGGGTGGGTACAAATACACCCTTTTAGACTCCACTCCATCACACACCCTTCCATAGTTCCTAGGTATAAAGACATAAAATACAAAATACAAAATTCAAAAAAAAAAAAAATTCAAAACAACAAAAAAAAACCTTAAAAAAACAAATAAACAACAAAATCAAAATCCAAAAAAAAAAATCAACCAAAAAACACCAAAATATGTGTGTTTACTTTGTTTGTTTAGTTAGATAGCACACATTTTTGTGAACCTTACCAAAGCTAATATGTTTAATCCAAAATATTTTATCGCCACATCCCCTTCCATTTCCTTTTGATCCATGGTTTGGACTTGCAGTAAAGCCCAAGCGCAAGCCTAAACCTCCATGGATCATTTTTGCCAAACCTCCCATGCATTGACCACCCCCTTGACTTATCAAGGGGATGCATCACAAGTTTATCATGGTAGCTTATCTAATGAACCTTCTCATCAGATTCCATACCTGCTTGAGGAGCGACATACTAGATATGATCTAGGTATCATGTACCACGCCGTCCATACCACCATTCTAAAATTCCTGAGCACAGGAACACCTTTATCTCCTGCTGACCCCCTCACCACCCTTATTGATGTTGATTCCTTGTGCAACATTTATACCGACACCTTCCCCCACTTGACTTATCACAACCATCCTTACCCCATCTCCAAATATTGACTCATACTAATCCCTCTCTTCATCAAGAACAAACCTATATGCATATATATTATCAACCACCCACCTCATATATGACCACACCACCTTTTGAGATACTTGTCACTTCAGTCAAGATCTCTCGGTAGCCATCCTACCACCAACTTCCTCCACTTATGTCATCCACCAATCAAAACACCACACCTAATGCTCTAGTTATTGGAATGCCAACTAGTTTTTTTTTCCATTTGAGGGAACTGGCCTTACCCCCCCACAACAAGACACTCACAACAATTCGGTGGCCCTTGATCCAAATCACCCTTCCTCATCCCATCATGTCCATCAGTCGCAAATACATCATGCCTCAACGTCTTCATCCTACATGGAAATTGATCACAATCAATACCACTTAGCTCAAGTTAATATCACCTCTCACACACCCACTTTTATTCCCTTTGCAACTTATCCCCCATCCACTACCATTCATGTTGTAAGCGCACATGTTGCACAACCTTCTACCTCTTATTCTTCTAATAGCCCTCCTACATCTTCAATTCTAACCCAAAAAATTTATCAGTCTCAATATCCTCTCTCTTAAAGCTATTATTCTTACCCTTCACATAGCACTTACATCCCTCAACAACCACCACATGCGACTAATCCACTCCCTCCTCTTGTGTCAAATCAAAATACTTTTTTACTCAAGATCCATCATGGGCTTCTCGACCACCCATCATTCAACCATAATCTCCCCTAATCCAAAATTCCTATCAAGGACTACCAATGCAAGCTCAAAGTGTCACCCAAAAATAGTATCCACAACCATCCCTTCATCATCAGCAACCACCACCTAACCAAAAATCACATCATAACCAGTACCAACCCCCATTCAACCCCTCTCAAGTACCTCACACTTATAGGAAATTACCTCTAGAGTACCAGTCATATGACCAATATCCTTCCACCTATTCGTAACACCATTCCACTTCATACCAAAACCCTCCACCTGATCTGTATGCAGTTCTTTCATAGTATCAATCCCAATCCCAACCACCTTCTCACCAACCCCCTTATGCACAATACCAAAACTCATAGAATACCGTTCATTCAGCCCCTATTTAATAGCAACCTACATCCTAGCAACTCCTATCCAATACCTATCCATCTAAAGTTTTTTGACCCAACACTTTTTCCCGAGAGCACTAAAATCGATAAAACAAAAAGTATTCAGAATTCCATGAAAATTTCAGGGTAAATTCTACTCAATAATGGGTACTCAAAAAAATTTATTTCATGGAAAAATACCAACTACAAAAAAAGTTATGAGGTCTGCAATGTGTTCTGAAATATGGGTAGAAAAGACTAAAAACCATTTTTTAGAGGTGAAAACGAAGTGCTTAACATATGTGAAATGGGGTATGTGATATATGGATGGAAAGTTCTTGGTAAGATATTTCCAATGGTGTATCACATTCAACAACTGGAGCAACACAAAAAGAAATATTAAGCTCCAAAGTAGGTTGTTCAGACTTTTTTGTAAAATCTGGACTGCACCATACAAGAAAACGCAGCAGGTTGGAAAAAATGGATTTTTCACCTTCAATTCGTGTTTTCACACACTCCAAACTTGTACAATGCAATAGTAATGATATTAATCTATCTTGGAACTCAAACCTAAAGAATCTATGGCAGTTACAAACAAGGTAACAGTTCAAGACTATTACAACTACAATATTCCTACACCTACACTTGTACAAAACTGTTACAAAGTGGTTACATATTCTCTTGTGCCTTCTAATATAAAAATGCACACATGTCAGCATCATTTTCCAACATTCTCCCCCTTGATGCTGAAAGGGATCACAAGACTATTTCTTAGTTTAAGAAATTGAGCTTTAGCAACACCTTTAGTGAAAACATCAACCAACTGATCATGGGTGTTGCAATACCTCAACTCAACTAATTTATTTTCCACCATATCACGAATGAAATGGTACTTCATGTCAAAATGCTTAGATATTCTATGGTGGACAGGGTTCTTTGCCAATTGTATGGCACTCAAATTGTCACAAAAAATTGTAGTAGGACCACTTGGTTTCTCACCTATCTCCTCCAACACTTTCCTGAGCCATAAGGCCTGAGCATTGGCTGAAGTGACAACAATGTATTCAGCCTCTATTGAAGAGAGTGCTACTGATCCTTGCTTCCTTGAGCTCCAAGTGATCAACCCAGATCCAAGAGAAAAATAATTGTCGGATGTAGACTTCCGGTCATCCAAGTTGTTGCCCCAATCTGAGTCACTAAAACCAACTAGCTCCATCTCTTCAGTAGGATAGTAATGTATGCCAAAGTCAACAATACCTTTAACATACCTCAAAATTCACTTTGTAGTCTTCAAATGCAAGAGAGATGGCTCACTCATATACCTAGAAACAAGTGAGACAACATATGCAATATCTGGTCTGGTATTTGTGAGAAACATCAAGCTCCCAACAATGCTCCTATAATTGGTCACATTCACCTTTTCAGCCCCATCATATTTGCATAGCAATTCACCATGAGCAATGGGAGTAGGGACTGGTTTGCAACTATCCATGCCATACTTTTTCAGCATATCCTTGGCATATTTAGTTTGAAAAATGAAGATTTTATCCTTACTTTGATGCACCTCCATGCCAAGAAAATAGTGCATCAATCCTAAATCCTTCATTTCAAACTCACTCATCATGGCAGCCTTAAATTCATCTTTCAACTTGGAACTACTACCCATATAAATCAAATCATCAACATACAAACAAACAAGCAAAATATCATTACCTTCTTTCTTGAAGTATAGGGTAGGTTCACTTTTGCTTCTCTTGAAGCCACTCTACTGAAAGTATCCATCAATCCTAGAGTACCATGCTCTAGGTGCTTGTTTAAGGCCATACAATGCCTTCTTCAACCTTGTAGACATGTTCTTCTTTACCTTTCACCTCAAAACCTTGAGGTTGTTGTACATACACTTCCTCATCTAAGTACCCATTCAAGAAGGCACTTTTTACATCTAAGTGATGTACAATCCATTGCTTTTGGGCAGCCAAAGCAAGTACCATCCTTACTATTTCTTGTCTAGCTACAGGAGCAAAAGTTTCTTCATAGTCAATTCCATACCTTTGTGTGAATCCTTTAGCTACAAGTCTAGCCTTGTGTCTTTCAATGCTGCCATCACTATTATACTTAGTCTTATAGACCCACTTAGAACCCACATGTTTCTTTCCCTTGGGCAGTTCTACAAGCTCCCAAGTGTCATTCTTCTCAATGGAATTGATCTCCTCTTGCATTGCTTGCATCCAAACACCATTAGTACAAGCTTCTTCATAACAAGAAGGTTCAAAATCAGCAACAATCATCAAAGCATAATTAACAACATCTCCTTTTGGCTCACCTTCATCTTCATCACCATACATGTGCATCTTCTCAAGCCTTTGAACAACTTGATCAATTTCTTGAGCTTGGCTTCTAGTAAGTCTTCTATGGAAATTGTTGTCCAAAACCTGAGTAGGAGGATGAATTTGAAGTGCCTTTTTCCCCCTTTTTGTCTTCATAACATCTGAAAATATGTTTGGAGAATCATCACTTGAAGAGGGACTAGAACTTCTTTGTTTGGGACTGTTTGAAGAGCTGGTTGGTGGACTTGGTGGGACTGATTTTAAACTGGGCTGCACATTAGAAGAACTGGGCTGCACATTAGAAGAACTTCCACCACTGCTGCCATCATCAACATAAAGTTTTTGATGACCATATACTCCCCCTTCATCAAAAATCACATCTCTAGACACCACCACTTTGTGAGTTTTTGGGTTATAAAGCCTATAGGCCTTAGTATTTTCATAGTAGCCAATAAATATACATGCTTCACTCTTAGGATCAAGCTTCTTCCTAAGTTCATCAGCCACATGTGCATAAGCCAAACAACCAAAAACTTTGAAGTGGTTAACATTGGGCTTCTTTTCATACCATACCTCATAAGGAGTCATCTTCTCCAATGAGCTAGTGGGACTCCTATTCAGTATGTAGACTATTGTATGGATTGCATCAGCCCAATACATATTGGTAAGTCTCTTAGTTTACAGCATACTTCTTGCCATCTCAACAACTATCCTATTTTTCCTTTCTACCACTCCATTCTACTGTGGAGTATAGGAAGTTGTGAATTACCTTTTAATGCCAACATTCTTGCAAAATTGTTTAAACTCATTAGAACATAATTCACCACCATTGTCTATCCTTAAACATTTAATGTTGCAGCCACTCTGATTCTCAACAAAATATTTAAATTCCTTGAAACAATCAAATGCTTCATCCTTATGCTTCAAAAAATACACCCAACACATTCTAGAAAAATCATCAATAAATGTAAGAAAGTAAGAGTTGTTACCCAAGATTTTGGTTTGCATAGGCCCACAAATATCAGAATGGACCAATTGGAGTGGGTATGAGGCCCTCCATGCTTTCCCTTTAGGAAAATTCTGCCTTGCATGCTTGCCCATTGCACACCCCTCACAAACACTTTTATGTTCTTGCACTTTTGGTAACCCATAAACCATCTCTTGGGAAGTTAATAACTTCAAACTAGTGAAGTTCAAGTGGCCATATCTAAGATGCCACAACCAACTCTTATCTTCTACAACAACATTAGCAAGGCTGCTCCCTTGACCTCCAAAATTTAAAGGAAACAACCTATTTCTGGTCATAGGGACTGTTGTAACAATCCTATTGCTATTGTTCTTATCATAGATGGTGCATTTCTTATCATCAAAGACTACCCTGTAGTTCTTTTCACATAGCTGCCCTACACTTAACAAATTATGTTTCAAATTTGGTGTGTAATAGATATCATGAACATGTTTCTTACCTTATTTTGTGTTCACTTCCATTACACCTTTGGCAGCCACCTCCAAAGCCTTGTCATCTCCAAGTTTGATCTTGGACTTGAAGGACTCATCCATGGAAGCAAGAAGCTCCCCATTTCCTATCATATGATTGGAGCAACCAGAATCAAGTATCCAAGTCTCTTGAAGATTCTTATCAGCCTTATTATATGATAAGAACAGATTTTGAACAATAGACTCTTCTTCACCATAGTGGGCTATCCTATTTTCTTTTCCAACCTTCTATCTACATTCTCTCTCATAATGCCCATACTTGTTGCAATGGTAACATTGCACATTCCTCTTATCATTTCTGCCTCTGCCTCTACCTGCTGCTCCTCCTCTTCTACCACCTCTTCCTCTTGAAGAATTCTGATTTTGGCCTCTTCCTTGGCCATTTCCATGTCCACTAGAGCTTGCTCCATCACCCTTTGAAATTGTAGCTTTAGAAGCAAATGCCTTCTCATCAACTACAGTAATAGTTTCCCCTAGCCTCTCCTCATGAGACATAAGAGATCCTATCAAATTATCAAACTCAAGAGTAGAAAAATATTTACTCTCCTCAATAATAATGGCTACATGATTCCACTTTGGGGTAAGTGTTCTCAACACTTTCTTAACAACAACCACTTTATCCAGTGCTTCTCCAAGAGTTGCCATTTTATTGACAACAACCTTTACCCTTACACAATAATCACCAACACTCTCAACCTCTTGCATTCTCAAATTTTCAAACTCTCTTCTAAGAGTTTGTAGCTTCACTTGCTTGACTTGGTCACTCCCTTGGTAACCATATTGTAAGGCCTTCCATGCATCAACAACTATTTTATAACCTGCTATTCTTGGAAAAATACTTTTCTCCAATGCAGATTGGAGATGGTAAAGAGCCAAGCAATTCTTCTTCTGAGCTTCCTTCTTTGTTGTTCTATCTACTGCTGCAAGTGTGCTCCAATATGCTGGTTCTGTGTACCCATATTCTACAATATCCCATAGACCTTTTCCCATCAGCAAGGTCTTCATCTTAATGCTCCAGTATTCATAATCAGCTCCATCAAACTCAGGGATTGGCAACGAGTTAGTGTTGTTGGCCATTACACCCAACAAACAATGTTCCTACAAAAAATCTTACAAACAACTTGATAAACTATTAGCAAGACCACAGGTGACTCTAACCCTCCAACCGAACCTCGCTCTGATACCAAATGAAGTTTTTTGACCCAACACTTTTCCCAAGAGCACTAAAATCGATAAAACAAAAAGTATTCAGAATTCCATGAAAATTTCAGGGTAAATTCTACTCAATAATGGGTACTCAAAAAACTTTATTTCACGGAAAAATACCAACTACAGAAAAAATTATGAGGTCTGCAATGCGTTCTGAAATCTGGGCAGAAAAGACTAAAAACCATTTTTCAGAGGTGAAAACGAAGTGCTTAACATATGTGAAATGGGGTATGTGATATATGGATGGAAATTTCTTGGTAAGATCTTTCCAATGGTGTATCACATTCAACAACCGGAGCAACACAGAAAGAAATATTAAGCTCCAAAGTAGGTTGTTCAGACTTTTTTGTAAAATCTGGACTGCACCATACAAGAAAACACAATAGGCTGGAAAAAATGGATTTTTCACCTTCAATTCATGTTTTCACACACTCCAAACTTGTACAATGCAATAGTAATGATATTAATCTATCTTGGAACTCAAACCTAAAGAATCTATGGCAGTTACAAACAAGGTAACAGTTCAAGACTGTTACAACTGCAATATTCCTACACCTACACTTGTACAAAACTGTTACAAAGTGGTTACATATTCTCTTGTGCCTTCTAATACGAAAATGCACACATGTCAGCATCATTTTCCAACACCATCCTCCCACCAACAACCCAACACATACCAAAGTCAACACCCATATGTTCAAACCCATTCGCCATATTCCTACCTCCCACCACCCTACCCAGGATCTCAACCCTCGCTAGAGGCATTTCAATTTTTGGTCAATCATGTTGACAGTTTGGAGTTGCAGTAAACTGGTAATGGGTATTCAAATACCACTCTATACCAACTTATCAATTACCCCATTCACCCCTCAATACCTTCACCACCATATTCCCCTAGTTTTGAGGTGGCTAAGATTAAAAAATTTAAAGGAGAAGAAGACCCTCAAGAGCATGTGAGTATTTATTAATTCTTGTTTTATGATCCAATACAATGATTCGCTCATGCTCCGATCATTTCCCCAAACCCTTGGGGGAGACACCTTGGAATGGTATAATCATTTGTCCAATCATAGCATATTTATCTTTGAACAATTGACCAATCTCTTTTTGGAATGCTTCTCACTCAATGTTAAAAAGGAGACCAAACTAATAGATCTCTACAATCTTTGCCAATTTGAAAATGAACCTATCTTGTATTATGGCTCTAAATGGAGAGTGGTGATAACCATATTTCCCTTCACCTTGCCCATGACCAAACTAACTCGAATGTTCACAAGAATTTTCTCAAAATCCATATATTTATTGTTGCAACTTCAGCAATATTGCATGCTCGAGGAAGCTCTATCTCAAGCCAAAATCATTGAAGACATCAAGATCCAAGAAGGTGATATTAAGCTCAAGAAGAAATAGTGGCCTAATAAAAATGCTAAAGGTAATTTCAATAATTACTCCAAGTTCGCTCAAGTTAATCATGTGGTGTTGACCACACCATATCCTTCTAATAAACAAACTCAATATCCACCCCCTAAACAACAACAACAACAACCTAAACCTCAACCACAACACCCACCTCAAAAACCATCATATCCACCACCATAGCCAACATATCAAATTGTACTGCCACCACCTCAAATTTGAAACCCCAATTAACCTAACAAGTGGGTAGGACAATCCAACCCTTGTCCCCCTCATAATTTCACCCCTCTCTCTAAGCTACTTTCATCTATTTTTCAAAAACATTTATGAGGCACAAACAATATCCTTACTACAAATTAGGCCAAAGGATCTGAGCAAGCCTAAAAGTCGATTCTACAAGGAACTTCACTTTTGTATCTTTCATCACTAAAGGGATCATGATATCAATGATTGCATGCAATTCAAATATTTGGTGTAATATCTAATTGAAAAAGAGACCATTCAAGTCAACAACCTTCTTGCTCCCCCTAGCCAAAATATTAGAATCTATCAAACTCCCTTACCTCAACATGGGATAACACAACTAATTAGTGGGGAATAAACCTCGAATACATCTCCCAACCAAGTAAATCATGTTAACAATATCTTACATTATCAAGGTTTTGTAGGTATGATCCATATGGTCACTCACAATCAAAGGTACTTTGATTGACCACAACAATCAAGTGGCCCCTCTAATACACCTCCCACTAAGCCACCATCACTAGTGCAACATACACCACCTTCTCCAATCCATCTTATAGCTCCCTCTCCATGACCTATAATTTCACTAAGGAGTAGTCTCACCCATAATATCAAATTGGCATCTGCTAAACTATTGATCTATGAACTTATTTAGTAGTCTCCCCCACATTGCAACGTATTGATGGAAATTCTTTAGTCCATTGAAATTCAAGCATGGGGCCCAAATTCCTTTGCTAATTTGGTGGGGAGTATCCAAACTTCCATGGAGCCATCAATTGCATTTTATGACTATGAGATCAAAAGTATGCCAATCGAATTACCTAACCCACCTCTGCATATTGTGGCTAATATAGATAAAAAACCTTTTAAATAGGTATTGGTCAATACTATTTCCTCCATCAATATCATCACCTTCGTTGCTCTTCAACACTTCAATATTCCAACCTCTCATATAACCTCATCCACCTTTACTATTTGAGCCTTTAATGATGCATTGTGCTCAATAATTGGTACAATTATTTATCCATCCAAGTTTGTATGAAGATCATCCATACATTGTACCACATACTTGAGGGAGAGATGAAATACAATGTTCTCCTTGGTAGACTGTGGATTAGGAATATGTGATGCATCACCTCGACCTTACATCACTGCCTCAAATATATCCATAAGGGTTGTATCATTACATCCTTGTTGATGATGAACCATTTAAGTATTGCAACATGATATCCAACCTGTATGAGCCCCTCTTTCCCTCCACTCACTTGTTCATCACTCTCATGACCCATCAACCAACTTCCTACCTTTTCACTTAGTCCACCCAAGCTTCATCATCCCTGGTACACCATGCTTCCCTTGTCCTCTCACCTTCATACAATTCTTCCTCTCTACTTTTCATCCATGCTACTCCCTATAAACCTCCACCATATCATCATAATCCTCATTTAGCTCAACCCCTTTCATTCTAGTTAGCATTCACCATATCAAGACCACTTTGCTCCACCCCATATCTCCTCTATCTCTATCACTATTGTTAGACCTTCATACTTAGTCCCCCTATCTTGCCCATGCCTCTTTACCCTCCATAACACCCTTCCACATTCCTTCCTTCTTGCCATCATAGATCAAATTTTCTCGTCATTTAACATACTAGAGCTACCATTACACCTCCAATATCTACTAGTATGCTAGCTTCCACTATACCTTTGATCCTACCCATTGCTCCTCTCACCATGACAACATCTAAAGTCACTCCCTAGCTTGCATAATCAGACTCACTTCCATATTAGATCATTGGATAAATTACCACATCACATCCCTTGAATCTCACCATCTTATCTTCCCCTCTAGTATCCACAACCATTCCCCCTTCCACTCATCCTAAACCTCCACCTCCTCTAGACACCTCTCACCCCTATCCCTCCATCCCTGATGCTACTCATGTCCACACGCCTACCCCACCCTCTTTTTTTGAGTCATCACTCTTGGTAACCAAAGCCACAACACCCCCCTTCGCCATCCATACCTCCACCCACTCAAATTTTAGTTCATATGACCAATTCCTTAATAGGTGAGTATTTTTTTCAAACTGTAACTTTTACATCATCCATTATAGAGTCTTTTTGGGACTATGGTTGCGTACGAAACCCTCCTATAGCCATAGGTGCAATTTATCCTATGGGTTCTTCCTCCAATCATATTAATTTTGTATATGGGGGACTTGATACTACTTCTGATCCACCTTCTCATAGAGAATCCAAACCATCATTTTGTGGCAATATAGGCTTTTTATCAAACCCATTCTTCATCATGCACTATTTTCAATGTTTCAACTAGCAAGGATACCATCTCAATCATTATGAGAAAGGAACTTGTGACATACTTGAGCCCCATTACCAACTTGCTAATGATAGATCTGTTTTAGGTTATGGCAATTCTTCTTCAACTAACTTCCTCACAGATGAACTTCAATGAATCACTCTTGGTCTTGAGGAGGATAATGATGATGATTGTGTTGATTTTGAATCCACACTTTTTTTAGATGATCCTCCCCAATTCATCACCATCGATGCTTTCCCACTTGACTCTTTGGGAGATAAACTTGATGACTTATTTGATCAACTTTCAATCACTTCTAATAGTTCTAAAGAGGACTCATCCCTCTTTGTTCCCATCATAGATCCCATAGATGATGGTAATTTTTACTTACGTCTATTTCCCATCCCTCATCCCATAATTCCTATCCTACTTTCTTTGGAGTGCATCAAAAACCTTGTCCAACCATCACTAGCTCAAACCCATCCTCACCCCTCCATTATAACCCAACTTCTCCCTAGCAAGCATGGGAACCTGGATTCTAATCTGCCTCCTTACCTGTTCCCTCATATCAATATGATTTCCATTAAACTTTTCACTCCAATCTATGATCTCAATAATCCTTCTAACACCATTCACATTGACCCTAGTCTCATTGACTTTGATCACCTTTCCTCTCCCCTATTTTCCTATTATTTCCTTCCTTTTGACCAACTCCTTTGTGAAGCCAGCCAATACATTTCTCCATCCCCGATCACTTTGTTTATTTATCAAGCCGACCTTGCCAATATTGAACCTTTGATCCCTATCAACCCTATCGATGACATCCATATCATTCCCACCTTGCATTAGTTAGAATAAGGATCCCATATGCTCGTTTAAGACATCATCGATGTAGACCTTAGCACTAACCCTTCAAACCCCTATATCATCAAGTTTGGCAAAGGCCTTTAATTCGAAGAAAGAGCAATTCACCGCCCTTCTGATTGAATATAAGCAAGTCTTTGCTTGGTCCTACAAGGACATGCCAGGACTAGAACCCAATTTAGTCATTCATAATCTCACCTTGCATCCTAACACTAAGTCAATTAAGCAAAAATTACAAAAGCTTCACCCCATAGTGGCTCTTATGGTAAAGGAAGAATTGCAAAAACTCTTGGATGTGGGTTTTATTTAATCCATTGACTACTCAGAGTGACTTTTGAACATGGTGCTTATTAGTAAATCTAATGGAGGGATTCACATATGCATAGACTTTCAAGATTTGGATAAAGCATACCCTAAGGATGACTTTACTTTGCCTAACATTGATACACTAGTAGACTCAACTACTGACCATGAAAATGATATCCCTTATGGATGGCTTCTCAGGATACAATAAAATTTGTATAAATCTTGTAGACCAACATAAAACATCATTTACAACACCTTGGAGGATATTTTGCTACAAAGTCATGCCATTCGGTCTCAAAAATATGGAAGCTATTTGTCAATGTGTAATGACATACATTTTCCATGACTACATGCATAATATTATTAAAGAATAAGTGGATGATATTTTAGCAAATTCTAAAACTCATTTAGGGAACCTTGATGTGGTATGCAAGGTTTTCGATCGACTTCTTGAGCACAACATTAGACTTAATCCCAAGAAGTGTGTTTTTGGTGTCACTTCTGGAAAAATCTTAAGTTTTATAGTCTAAAAGAAAGGTATTGAAATGTACCCTAACAAGATCAAGGCTATTGTTGAAATGCCCCCTCCTATGAATATTAAAGAATTACACAATTTACAAGGAAATATTCAAGTAATTCATTGCTTTATTGCACAACTTTTAGACAAATGCAAGCCGTTTAATCGTCTTCTGTAAAAGGGGGTCACTTTTGCATGGACTCAAGAATGTCATCAAGACTTCAACACTATTAAATGCTAATTAGAATCATCACCCTTATTGTTCCTACATTTTACATGTATTATCTTTCACCTGTATATATTCACTACTAATTTTTCCTTTGGGACTATGTTGGCGCAAAAGAATGAGAACAACCAAGAATATACAATATACTATATCAATCATACTATGGAGAGGTATCAAGCTAAATATTCCTATGTGAAGAAGCTTTGTCTTGCTATGGTCTTTGTAACTAGAAAGCTTCACCACTACATGCTTAATCACATGACCTATGTCATCACCCAAGAAAATTCTCTATGTTATATGATGAGTCACACATATACCAACAACAAAACTACAAAATAGATAATGATCTTAACATAATTTGATCTCAATTTTATTAGTCAAAAATCCAGTAAGGGTTAGGTAATTGTTGACCAACTTGTTGGAGCTCCCCTTCCAAATGACCAACCTCTTATTGTGGAGCTACCCAATGACTTTATATTTACCCTTATTGAACAAGAAGAATCTATCGACCTTGAGGATGATGTTGACATCACCCTTTTCTTTGATGGCTCTAAGTGCAAACAATGGAGCAATGCTGGAATAGACTTCTTCACATCGTAAGGGGATCCTATCCCCTTCTCTTTCAAAATTGACTTCCCTCGTACAAATAACAACGTAGAGTATGAGGTCTTAATGTTGAGCAAGGTGCAGAAACAGTATTGTCATTTTTGTCAACACAGACAGATAGATCAATTGATGATGCAGTGGACAGGAGTTTAGAGGTCAATCAGAGCATGTACAGTGAATTTCCAAGAAGACAGAAGTGGCCCAATTTTAAAGGATCAAATAAAAAGACAAGAAAACTGTCGCGATATCGCGACATGTTTTCTATCGCGATTTCGCGACATATTGGAGGAGAGAGAAAAAGCTGGAAAAACTATCACGATATCGCGACATGTTGAGAAGCTGGAAAAGAAACTGTCGCGATATCACGACATGTTAAGAAGAAGAAAGAAAAACTGTCATGATTTTGTGACATGTTCGAAGAGAGAGAAAGCGTAAGAAAAACTATCACGATTTCGCGACATGTTCGAAGAAGAAGCGCATGCAGGGAAAACTGTCACGATTTTGCGACATGTTCAATGAGAAGGCACATGCAAGAAAACTGTCATGATTTCGTGACATGTTGGCAGAGAAAAATCCAAGTGGAAAAACTGTCATGATTTCGTGACATGTTGGCAGAGAAAAAGCCAAGTGGAAAAACTGTCGTGATTTCACGACATGTTCGAAGAAGAAGCGTAGGCCAAGAAAACTATCGCGATTTCGTGACATGTTTGGAGAGAAGGCGCAAGCAAAGAAAACTGTCACGATTTCATGACAATCTGCAAGAGAGGCAGTTCGAACGAAAATGTGTCATGATTTAGCAACATGTTTGAGAGAAAGAGCTTGCAAGGAAAAGTGTCACGATTTTGCGATAATTTGCAAGAGGAAGCGCTAAGGAGAAAAAGTGTCACGATTTCGTGACATATTGTAGGAGAGAGAAGGCAAGATAAAAAGTGTCATGATTTCACGACATATTGCAAGAGGAAGAGCTTGAGAGAAAAAGTGTCGCGATATCGTGACATGTCGCGTTTTCGCGACCTGAAGAGAAGAGAAGAGCTAAGGAGAAAAGATGTCACAATTTCGCGACAACAGCAGAGAGGAAGACTCCGAAGGATGAAATGTCACAATTTCATGACAGAAGAAAAACAAAAGAGCATGGAAGCAGAAGCATCATGATTTCATGACAAATTCAAGGAGGAAGAGCTCAAAGGCGAAAGCATTGTGATTTTGCGACATGTTCCTTTTTCGCGGTCGAAAAGCAGAGAAAGAAGCAAGGCAGCAAAAGTGTCGTGATTTCGCGACATGTTCCGTTTTCGTAGTCAAAAGGCAGAGAAAGAAGCAAGGCAGTGAAATTGTCGTGATTTTGTGACATGTTCCGTTTTTGCTGGTGCATGCAAAGATGAGTGTATAGAAGCAAAAAGTGTCATGATTTTACGACTGTCATGTTTTCGCGGGTGCATGCAAAGAAGAGTGTACGGAAGCAAAAAGTGTCACGATTTTGCGACATGTCATGTTTTCGCTGGTGCATGCAGATAAGAGTGTACGACAGTGGAAAGTGTCACAATTTTGCGACATGTCATGTTTTCACGGGTGCATGCCAAGAAGAGAGCAAGAAAGTGAAAAGTGTCACGATTTCACGACATGTTATGTTTTCACTGGTGCAAGCCACGTAGTGTACGGAGGCAAAAAATGTCGTGATATCACGACATGTGTTTTCACACTTGCAAGCCGAGAAGAAGACAAAATGTTGTCAGAGCGGCGGTTTGGCTGTTAGAGCTGTAAATAAGCAGGTAAGATTGTCAAAACTGTAAATAAGCAGGTAAGACTGTCAAAACCATAAATAAGCAGGTAAGACTTTCAAAGTCGTACATAAGCAGGTAATATGGTTAGAGTCATAAATGAAAAGATAAATCTGTCAGAACAGCGAATATACTGACAAAGTGCCAAAAAGGCTGTCAGAGCCATAAAATGGGTAGATAAGGCTGTCAGAGACATAAGTAAGCTTTTAAGGCTATTAATAGTGCAATAAGCAGAGCCGAAAGAATGTTTTTCATGTGCAGGAAGTTAGGGTTAGGGTTGAGCTCTGCATGTGGCATGAGTGTTGTGTATTGTCGAATAAAAAGGAAAAAAGGAACTGTGAAAATAACAGAGTGTATTGTGCTAAAAAATATATAGAAGAGAGTGTTGTAAGAGAGAATAGCAAAGCTGTAAGAATATGCAGTTCTTGTTAAAAGGAATTAGACCAGTGAGGGTCTAGTAGAAGAGAAGGCATTTTTATGTCATTAAATCACTTCAGAACTGAAGTCCAAGTTGGTGCTTGGCATTAGGGGTTGGTGCTCCTTTCTGTTGGTGCAAATAAATTAGGGGTTGGTGCTCCTTTCTGTTGGTGCAGATAAATTAGGGGTTGGTGCTCCTTCCAGTGGGTGCTGGTAAATTATTTGTAAATTTGGTGCTTTGCAAACGCTGGATTTGGATGGAAGTCCAAGCAGTCTAATTTCTGAGGAGTAGCCAAAACTGGTGAACCTTGTTAAATCATGTGTTGTGGATTGCTCTCTTGTTTAAATTGCTTTATCTATTTTTTAAGTTCTCCTTGCTTAAGTTTTAAAAGAGTTGTAGATCTGAATTTAAATAGCTACACTGATTCACCCCCCCTCTTAGTGTCATTATGAGAATATCACTTAATTCTTGGACTTTAGACCACCATGGCCATGCACATTAAATGAATCAAAATCATAGGGGATTCCCAACTTGTTAATCAAGTTAAAAGGGTGTACCAATGTAAACACCCGGTCCTAAAATCCTATAAAGAGATCATCGACAAGTTGCTCACTAATTTTGAATGGTACAATATCTATGCTTGACCAAGGTCAACCAATCATTTCGTATATACTATGGCCTCCTTTGACTCTCTCATCCCACAAAATACCTTTAACAACATGAATAATATCTGTATCACTCAATTGTCTCAATTGACCATTTTCTGTGATTCTTGCTAGGATGAACAAGATGTCTATTTTTTTTAGGAAAAGCCCTACCATAATTGGTTTCTTAGTTGAATAAATTTCTCAGATTTGGATCTCTTCCTCCAAATTTGCCCTCAGTTGCAAAATAAAATTTTAAACAAAAATTAGCTTGCTATACTCTATTGAGGGATGTGCTTTATTATCGAGGTTATGATGGTATTCTCCTTTGTTTTCTTGAACTGCAAGAGGCTAGTTGGTCAATTTATCAGGCACATGAGGGAACATGTGGTGGCCATTTTAGTGGGATGGCTATTGCAAAGTGAATTTTATGCATGGGATACTTTTGAACCATAATGAAACATGATTGTTATGTGTATGTAAAGAAATATATCAAATTTCAACATCATGTTAACTTAACCAATTTACCATCGTAGGTATTGCAACCCATTCGGGCTATGTGGCCCTTTTTCCAATGGGGCCAAAATATTATTGGTAAAATTTCACCTCCTTCCTCAGGATGTCACACATTCATTATCACTGCCATTTAGTATTTCACTAAATAGGTTGAAGCAATCCCCCTTGCCAACATGACAGGACCTTGAATCTTAGAGTTCATTCTCCATCACATTATCTATCATTTTGGTATCCCCTCCAAGCTCATTTTTGACAATGAACCTTTTTTGTAATAAATATTGTATTCAACATATTTTATCGATACCTTAATACCCCTATATCAATGGACAAGCTAAGGCCACCAATAAGACTATTGTTGCCATTCTCAAGAAAACTGTGTAAGCAAATCACAAAGATTGGTATCTTCAAATTCCCTTAGCATTGTGGGCTTATCGAACTAGCATTCACATGCCTATAGGTGTAACCCATTTTAATCTAGTCTACAGAGTCGAAGCAATCATGCCCCTTGAGCTTGATATCCCCTTCTTGTGCATATCCTTGTAAGAATTTATGGATGATGACACAAATCAACAAGCATGGCTCAATCAATTAACCCTTTTTAATGAAATGAAAATCAATGCCCTAAAGCATATTTGTGTTTATCAGGATTGGGTTAAGTGCACCTATAATTCTAAATTCTATCCACACAAATTCCAAGTGGATGATCTAGTTCATAAGGAAAATTAGTAGAACTCTCATTTATCTCTACATATTCATGATAAGTTTACTACCAATAGGTTGGGTCCATTCATCATTAAGCATAAATTCTTGATAAAAGCCTACAAGCTTGCTACCCTTAAGGGAGTTGATGAGCCTAATTCCATCAACATCATTCATCTAAGAGCCTTCTATACCTGATCTATATATATATATATATATATATATATAATAAAATAAAATAAAATAAAATAAAACAATAAACACATTAGCTCACACTCACACACACATCCTATTTTATTCATTTTCCACTCAGTTCACCTATATTTTCTTCTTTCTTCCTTCTCATCTTATTCTCACACATCACTATTTATTGTATGATCACACTCCAAGAATATATGTACCCTAGACCAATGTGTTCTCCTTCCTCTTTCTCCCTCCTATTTTATCTTCTTTCTTCTTCTACTTCACCCTCCATTTCTCTTTTTTTTTTTGCTTTAGTCTATAGCCATTGTCACCCCCTTTTTGTGCACTTCATTTCATAGGTGTTGGTCCTTTTTTACCTTAGTTTTATTCAGTTTTTCCTAACTAGATTTTATTATCTTAATCAAGGGCATCTTCTTAGTTGTAGTGGTCCTGATTTGTTGCACTCTTGTTCCCACAATAACCATTCCATCCACATTTACCCATCACCATCAATATGCACATGATTTCACCACCCATATGACCCCTTGCATTTTAAAAAGTCTTTGGTCCGAAGAATCTTTAGGTTCTTTTAGTCACTTAGCCATTTCTAGTATCACAATCAACCTTCTATAGAATATTAACCAATTTTTGAGTGCTATTGGTCATTCGTGGTTAACTCAAGTTCCATTTTGGACCACACACATGTATCACAAACAATAAAATTTGGTGCTTAGGAAAGATAAATTCACTAGTCTCTATCACCATAAAGTGAATGATTTCCCCTGCTCACCCTATTATGCACATGATCTAATCCTAAGAATTGGCAAAAGGACAAGCACACAAAAAATAAAGTATCAAAAAAGTAAAACAAAATGTGCAAATAAAATCTTGAATCCCTAGAATTCTTAGGTCATTAAATCATGGGGTTAATCTCCTTTATGGCTATATATGTTTGACTGGTAGTGGAGTATACCCTCTCCATAACTGACATCACCATCAAACCTTTGCTTTATTGATTAGACTCTACTCATAAAGTAGAGCATTATGAAGGTATCACTATGTCTTACTCCAACAACTTGTCCTCTAGGACCTTCACATATGCTCTCTCTCACTAAAATTGATTCTTTATCATGGTTGCCTACTCCCACACCACTCTCATCGTGGACCATAATACTGTGATGGTCATATCATATCCTCGTACTATATACTACCCTTGATGGTCCTTGAGCTGCTCTTGTAGCTCCTCTACCTCCAATTGTAGCTTATCCTTATCTACATATTCTACATCCTTATCCCATCATAAATAATTCTTCTCTATTATCGCAATGTCTATATACTATCATAGACTCTCTTTATTAACAACTTTGACCATGCACTCCTTCTACATCTACTCTAGAAAATGTATCAGCCATACATGCCCTATCTCCAAGCTATCTTGATTTGCATAGAGCAGCACCCACTCCTCCTCACCCAAACCTTGTCCCTTGGAACCTCTACTAGTCCCCTTAGCCTCCTTATCCACCTCCATTATGTTGACCTCCTCCAAGACCCTTGTCTCTACCTCACCCTACCTTGATGTCCCTACTCCACTATTAGTCCTATGACATACTCATCATCATAGTGGTTCCTTAGCCCCTTTAGGCTCTACCTCCACCATCGCCAGGCTTTGAATCCTCTTCATATCTACCCACTACCTCCTCCATATTCCTAGGTGGCTCCCACCACTGTGTCACCCACCAAGTGTTGTAAGATGTAGTAGCCCCTACATCATCGACGTCTAGTTTATCCATATCCTCATTTGTCTCCTCAACTAGTGGAACCCTCTGTGGTGCCACCAATGTCAACTCATCATCCTACCTTCTATAAATCATAGATGGATCTAGTACACCCTGTGTCAATCCAAACTATCTTTGGATCCATGTGAATAAAATTAGTTCACACTCAATCCAATGTTAGCCTAGCACCCACCTTACTTGTCTCACATGAGCCATGTACAACTTGTCCTCATCCCAGGCCTCTATCCCCTACCATGGCCTCCATATCACCTGATCAACCCAAAATCTAACCCACATCCACCTGTAGTACTCTCCATACCCTTGGTGAGGCCAACTCTATCATCTCTCCTTATTCCTCCACCATCGCACAATATAAGGCTATCCTACCACCCTATCACACGGTAATACTCTAGGGTGACATATGCTAAAGTGATCCTAACTCCATATATATAGTAGCAAGCTACATCCTAAAATATTTTACCCTCATCATCACACCTCATAGAGCTCATCATATATCTGTGCTAATAATACAGGTGTCCACACATACACTATTGGCATCTCCACCAAGTAAAAAATGAGCCCTATCAAGTTCCATAGGAATTGTACATCCGAGGAGTCTAGTAAAACCTTTCTTGAGATCAAATATGTTAGTACTACATATCTTAGTCTTAGCCACTCCCTTTTAAAATCCTCTAGGTACGTGATTCCTTTTTGGCTTACCTTCATGTCCTTTCAATCCTTGCCATACATAATGGGCATCACCTCCTCCCTATCTACCACCATGTAGATTGATAGAACCTCCATTAGTAATCTGAATATCTGATAGATATCCTCTAATATCATTGTAATATCTCCTATAGAGAGGTGGAATACCCCCCTATCGATATCCCACTGCTCCACAAGAGCTAATAAGTATACCACATCTATCTAGATGATCTCTATCCAAGCTTCTCCCTCCAAGCCAATCATCCTCAACCACCCCCAATTATCCTCACTTAGAATATTCCTAATTGTAGGGAATTCTAGGCTAGACTGATGCCATGCATGTAACATCCTTAACTACACAAAAAAACAATCACCCATGCCATAAATTCATATTTTTTGCAATCAAAATATCAAGAAGGAAAAGTGTGAGCAAAAACAAGATATGCAGATTGGAAGAAGTAACGTATATCCTTTGTCTTAGGAAAAATAATAAATGATTAAAAATTTCAAAGGGAAAAGAACATACAAGAGATGAAGAACTATATCCCTTGACTTGAAGAAATTAGAAACTATTGAAAATTTCAAGGTCAAGGAATATATGAGAAGAGAAAATAAGAAAATACATGAGCAAATGCAATGATGACAATGCATGGAGATGTGCCCTAGGTTGGGTATTCACTAAGCATTAGAGCCCTAGTATGATTGCAATGCATGTGACCTAGAACCTAACTAGGTTTCATCAATTAACATCCTCATAAAGTGCCCAAGAAATCTATATGATCAAGAAATCATGCAAGTATGATCAAGCAACAAGGTAACTATATGACAAGCAAATATGTAAATGGAATATAATGTTAGGAAATTCATACAAAATATGATAGGGAATCATGCAATATGAGCAATTAAAATAAATGCAAGATGAATAATGAAGATTCAAAATCATGCATAATATACTTTAGGTGCATTATATCCATTGGTTCTTTTAAATATTTACCATCTAACATTGCTAAACGGTGATGATACCGAAGGATAAGTTGGTTGATTGAACAATTACCAAAAAGTGGGTTTCTGATATAAAATTCTAGGTATCTGCATGGCGAAGCTATCAATATGGTTCTATAATAATTGAAACTTAGGGTCTTACAAGGGTGGTTGAAAGCCCTGATTTGCTTATTGTGTGTAGGTTGGGTGAGTTTTATGTGTGGCAAAGTGGTTTTATGAAATGAAGAGTTAATTGAGATTTGATGTTGATGGATGTTATGTTGGTATTGATTATGGAATTGTTGTTGTTGGTGATCTAGATATGGGGGGATGATGGTGTGTTGGGCTGATGAAGTGGCATAAGTATTGTGAAGTGGATGTGTGGGTATGGTTATTATGGGTAGTTGCGACACCTAATATTGATCTTGAGTGAAGAAGATATTTTGATTGGATGTGGGTGGATTATTGAAATCTGTCACCTATGATTATTGTTATGAAGTGGGATGGTTACCTTGATTAGCATTATCTACAAGCCATTGATGTAGATGTTGTAAAGCTTGTTGTATGGAAATCACTAATGTAGGTTGTATGGCTAAGTGGGGGGCTAAGGTCTATACATGATGAGTGGCTATGACATGGGTTGATGTGGGCGGTAGGTAGGTTGTGAAGGGTATCACAATTGAATGAGGAATAGTACATGGAATAGGGTTTAAAGGTGGTAATAACATAGATATAATGGAGGTTGGCACTTGCGAAGCACCATTGGTCTCTGCCTCAAAGAGTGGGTTAGAACAGATGATGGTATGGGTGGATGGGATTGATATGTATGTGTTGGATGATGATGATGGATTTTGATTTAGGGATGTGCATTTGAAGAGGTGTTTAATGAAGATATGGCTAGTGCTATTAGGATGTGAATTGGTAGGTTCTTGCTGAAATCTAGGAATAAATTGGGGTGGAATGGCAAGAGATGACAAAGATAGGAAGGTTGAGATCAAATAGGCTCTAAGGGCATAAAAATATATGTAGGTGATGTGATTATCAGTAGGTGTGGATGGTTCATTGCAAGGGATCTTAGGGATAGAAGTGTGGAACACCCTCTGCATTATGTCTACATCTGAGGTGGATGCTGGGTGAGAGGCTCCAATGGAAAATTCGAGATACATAGTCTGTGACACATTAGTTTGGCCAGACACAAAAGTGGTAGGGGGATGGGAAGTTTGAGAAAATATCTCCATGGATGAAGGTGGTTGGTTTGTGTGCATTTGGTCCAAAGCTCTATATTGACTTCGGGTCAATACCATAAGCTAGGGAAACAATGAGTGTGCAAGCTATGTGTGTGCAAAGATGTAAAATCTACTTATAAATCAAGCAAACACTCTCACCAAAAAAATAAGAGTTTTCAATTTTTTTTTGCAATGTTTTGTTTTGAGTTTGATTCCTTTGATTTTATTTGCTTTTTTATTTTTTAAGTTTTTTTTTTGTTTTTTTAGTGTGTTTTATGTAAACCCTAGGCCTAAAAAAACTATGCAAGGTGGGTGCTAGAATGAATCTAAAAAAAGTGTGTTCGCATCCCCTATGATGAAGAATGAATCACAAATGGCTAAAAGAGCTTCCTATATGAGGCTTGGCCATGGGTGTAACCTAGGGGAATTAGAGTTACCTCCCTAGAAGGAGGTCACACTATCTAAGTCTTGCTACTTGCCCTGGGATTTCACTTCACACTCAGACATGCTTGGATAAGAATGACAACTATAATCCATTGATTATTTAGCCCTGTGGCTAAAGGGTGTTTAAACTAATGATCACCCTGAGTTATTCTCAAGAGCGGCCAGTCCCTTGGTGATGAAATACTAGTGACTATCAAACTAACTATGGATAAAATAAGGCTCTACAAATGGTTGGTGATGAAATCCAATATGTTCAGGATGTTTTTCTTGCACTTGTCATGTAGTGGTACAAAATGAAAATATGTGCAAAGTGTGTGATGTTTTTTATTTTATTTTCTAGGGTCTTACAAAAAAATAAAGTGTAAAATTACCCTAAGATGTAAATCTACCATGTAATTCAAATTTATTGCCTACAAATGCAATGAGGAAATACATAGAAATTGATAAAAGGTAAAATGGAGAACACCCTAACTTAGAATACAACAAACAAACTCCAAAAATGTCTTGAGATGCTTCTAAAACACAAAACCAAATGTAGGGGTGTGTTTGAGACTGATCAAATGTAGATCTACGTTTAACGAAATGCAAGGCTACATTTAGAACTTGGTCACATGTGGGTCTACATTTCTGACTGCATGTTAGAAATATAATAGAACCAATATGAAACTTTAAAATGACCTAAAATGAACTCTTTTAGAAGTAGAACTAACCCTAGATGCAACTATCGTATTTTTTTGTGATCTAACAGCTAAAGATGCCCTAAAATGCAACTTAAATTTTATTGATTTTCTTTTCCTTTTATGCCTACACAATATTTTAAAAAATACCTACAAAAGCACTTAATCTAATGCCTGTGATGAAAACATATATAGAAAAAAAAAGCATTTCTCTTTCTAAAAAAAAAATAAAATTTGAGCTAGGGTTTAAAAAATGGCTTACTTGGAAACCTTACACTTTCTTCCTCCAGATCTCCAAACACAATGTCACATTTTTGTACAGGTCTTCCAAATGTAGATCTATGTTTGAAAAGGTACAAGGACAACTCGAACAGGCTCTAAAACTCCCAAGTTTCATTTCCAACTTTTTTTGTGTCAGAGCTCCAAAAACATGCAACAAGAAAACAAATAAAGATCAACAGATTAAAAACAAGGCAAATAAAAAATAGAACCCTTTGGGGGTCCCACCATGATCACAATTTTTAAAGAAAAATAGATACACCCAAGCAATGTAATGAAAAAACAAACAACTTGTGGTAAAAATAATAATTTTTGAATTAATAAGGGAGCCTTGATCTCCTCTTTTTACAACAATGATGTCCCCTATGTGTTGGGGTTACAATTGTATGCTTTGTTTTCATATTACAATAAATCAAAAGGGGTAAAAACCCTTTTGTAGATCAAATGAAATTTGGGTGTCTTCCATATCCTTTTGCTCTAATTAAATTATTCAGTGGGCTTGTGTATCCTTGGTAGGCCACTCTTTTGCTGCAATAGCCTTTAATAACCTGTCATATGCACATGTATAAATGCAAACAAGAGAAAGTATTAGTAGCACATGAAGGACCTCCACTATGTGAAGCCCTTTTTAATATAGATAAAAAGCTACAAATCCTAAAATAAATAATTTCAAAAGGAATACAATATGTAGACAATAGAAAGCAATAAAAATGATATACCTTACTGATTTATTTGATATGATCTGTGTTTGTCCATCCTTAAAATTATTCCTATTCAAACATAGAGCTATGTCAGGGTCTTTGTTTCTCCAAATGATATAAACATTGGTGGATATATTCTAGGGTCTGTCGAGCATCTACCCTCAAAATTTTAGCTCAGTCCAAGTCTGGATGAGTGAAATATGGTTGAAACAAGTTTGGTAGTTTAGGCAGTCCTACAAAAATGTGGGTAGCATCTGGTGTATTTTCATGCTCCTCTTCTCTCTCCCTCTTCTCTTCCTTCATTAACAAAAATGAATGATGTTTAATAATTTTTTATAAGGTTATTTTTAGGGTTTAGAAGTTATCAAGTAGCGTTGCCAAGTGGCAAGCTAGGATTAAAGTATGATTAGCAACTAGGATTTATCTACACACACACACACACACACACACACACACACACACACACATATATATATATAATATTTATATAAATATATAAATATATATAAATAAAAAATGGCTAGAATTTGGTGTCTATAGATGCCCCTTTTTGTATCGCATTGTGTAAAACACAATGCGGTGCAAAAACAAGAGACACCTAGTTTTATTGGATGAAGAAATGGACTCTTTCCTTAATGCACAAGAATGATTTAAAAAAATTGATTTTAGCTTACCCCCTTAGTCGATGAATGGGTGAAGAATGAAACCCATTATTCAATTGATCGAGTATGAATGATGAAATGAGGTGGATGTGATCGATGAAAATGTTTAAAATCAAGATAAAATTGGTTGGCCCAAGTTTGGAATGGGCTACTTTGTTGAAAGTTTGCTTTTGGTTAATTGAGGTGCAATTTAGGGGTGGTAGATGGACCATCCAACATGGGTATGTGTGTGATACTAGAATAGATCACTGCATGTCAGACCCATTTTATGGTATGGTGCATACCAATTTGTAAGTTGAGAAATATTTATGCTTTCTGTGACCTCGTAGAGAGGGTTTGATGATTACCTTGAGCAATTTTTCTTGAATGCAGAAGTATTTCAAAATTGAGTTACTAAATTAATCTAATTTGGTACAAGATGAAATAGAGTGACATGTGGATGTATTTATGGGTTGATTTGATGATTTTGTGAAATTTTTGGATCATTTTGGGATGTTGTGAAGTGTTTTGGGGCATTTTGCAACTTTTGGTCGCATTTCAAAATTAAACACCCAAATCAATCCAATTTACCACCAAAATGAGATATAATGATGGGATTGATGTTGATGTGATAATTTTAAGAGGATTTGCAATGTTTTGGAGCCTTTTGATTCCTTCTACAAGATTTTGAGAATGAACATAATGTAAAAACGTTATTTTTTATGGCCTTATGGTATTTTACTCATCCTATCAGATTGCACGGATAAAAAATAATTGCAACCACTAGGTGATTAGAGTAAATTACTAGATATGAGGTTCACTTGAGGATAACTTGACCAAAGGGGCTAGACCTTTTGAAGTTTTGAATTGAAAGTGACCAAAGGAGTTTGGGTACCTTTGGAGCTTTTTGAATTGAAAATATCCAAAGGAGTTTGGGTACCTTTGGGGATTTTTTTTTAATTGAAAGTGGATGGAATCTATCCAAGTGTCCTTATGGTAATATACCCATCCTACCAGATTGTTGCAACTACCAGGTGACTAGAGTAGATCACTAGATACAAGGTTCTCTTGAGGATCGTTTGACCAAAGGGGTTTGGTGTCTTTGGAGCCTTTGAATTGAAAGTGACCAAAGGATTTTGGGTACCTTTGGAGATTTTTGAACTGATTTGACCAAAGGGGTTAGGTACCTTTGGAGCCTTTTGAATTAGAATTTAATTTTTGAGACAACAAGGCAAAGGGCACAATAGATAATAAACATGCAACAAAAATAAATAAAGTTGAAAATAAACACACAATAGAAATAAATAAAGTAAAAAATAAAATAAATAGATGAGGATTACTACTTGGTGTGGGTCCAAGCTCCCATAGATGGCATGCCCAATTGGTTACTAAAAAATCACTCTTCCAAATACACGCGAATGAAGAACACTCAAAAATTTATTAATATTTATGCAGTATAAAATAATAAAACTTCATAAATTTACTAATATCTTTTGTAGGGATGGCCTACATTTTTATATAGAACACAACCAATCCTTGTTACAAAAATAGCTTGTTCTAATTTAATAATTCATCACAATTTGCTACAGTAAGTTTATGCACAATGTAGACACCAAAATCTAGCCACTTGTCATCCATCCATAGTTTCCCACCATATTATCCATTATATATATATTTATATATATTTGTTTAATATATATTTAAATAATAATATTTTATATATTATATTTATATATATTTAATAAATATATGTATATATGTATGAATTAATCCCAACCATCCATCATGTTTTAATCCTAGCCATCCATCCGCCTTAATCCATGCCACTTACCCATATTTAATCTCCACCCTTCATCATGTTTTAATCTTGGCCACACAAATTGTGTCATTGAAACCCTAACGTGCCTAAGGGAATATTATAAAGAGGAGTCATTTTGATGACTCAACCCCTAATTTATCCTAAGTCCTTGAGGTCCTATCTCCAAGCATCCTCACCACTTCCATCCTCCATCGCTCCCTCTCGCATCCTCCGCATCCACCACCATCCACCTCATGAACCAGATATGGTTCTACGACCTTCCCGTTAGCCACCGAACACCCCCTAGAGCTTCTTGAGCACCCATAGAGTTCAGAGCACCCACCAGAGCCTACCAGGTACCTCTGGGTATTTTTGGTCAGCACCAAGCACCCGTGGGTGTTTCCCATCCTAGTTGTGTAGCCCTACGACCCTCAAGGTCCGTTAGGGACATATATGCATAATCATCCTCTGCAAGGACAATGAAGATAGAGACGAAAGTTAATGATAAGGTAAATATTTTTGTGCACATCATTTTATGTTCTTATCATTTGTTTATAACTTTTATGCAATATTAGGGTTAGTGATCTCATTTCTGAGGGTCTCACATAGTGGAGCCCTCATAGGTATTATTAACTCTTGTCATTGTTTGTTGTGTGCAGGTGTGAGAGCAATATTCATTGAAGGTTGTTGAAGCTCGGGTGGCCCTATCAAGGATATCAAAAGCCCATCCACAATCTGTTGGGATCAAATCAGGCATGAAGACACCACAATCATTTGTTAACTAGGGTTTTAGAGAACCCTAGTGTATTGTAATAATTGTATCAAATAACAAGCTTTGTAAACCCCACATTTGGGGTATTCTTGATTGTAATATTGGAGATCCATCAAAATTAATAAAAGAATCTATTTCCTTGTGCAATCATTTGTGTATTTATATTGCTTGTTTATTTCAATATTTATATTTGGTGTTGCTTGATTTTGCATTCACAAATGGTGATCATGGTGGGACCCACAAAGGGTTCTAAATTTTAAATTATCTTGTCACTAACTTGTGGTTTTCTATTTTTGTTTTGTAGGTTTTAAAAAAATGGATTGCACAAATTTTGTAGAATCAAGGTTTCTAAAGAATTGTAAAGTTGCAGAAGTTATGCAGATGCCCCATAGTACTTGAGGGGTACCCTCTAGAGTTTATAAGGCGCCCTTGGTGATTTTTAGAAGTATTTAGAGGTGTTTTATAGAGAGGAAGAAAAATATATAGGCTTATCTGTAAGTCTACCTCAAAATCCTAACCTCTTTATTTTGTGTATTTTTACGTTTTTATAGATATAATGCTAAAAATAACATCATTAAATGTCTGTTAAAAAAATATATTTAATCTGCATCTTAGGCATTTAGAATAATTTTTGCATCCATATTCAATCACAAATTTCACATTTCAATTAATTAGTTTTGGTGTGGTGCACTTAAAATCTTGCATTCTGTTTTCATATGAATTGTTAATTGCATGAAATAGTTTGCATTATAGGGTTAGGAATATCTCTTTTTGCTTGTCTAAGTAGGAACAATATCAGGATATTAAAAGTATTCCCGCATTTGGTGATTCAAGGTGGAAGAGTAGACGAACCCTCCTCTGTTTAGAGAGGGTCTTAAGCGGTGTACTCTACATATTTTGAAGAAATTGATATCTCTGTTGTTGGCTTCTGAT
This sequence comes from Wollemia nobilis, assembly GCA_028583015.1. Lineage (NCBI taxonomy): Eukaryota > Viridiplantae > Streptophyta > Pinopsida > Araucariales > Araucariaceae > Wollemia > Wollemia nobilis. Next base: position 80,011 of record JAQPPZ010006593.1, on the reverse strand, counting down.
TTAGACTTGGAAAATTAGTTATTTTTGACATTGTATGTACACCATAAAAAACTTGAAATTTTAAAAGGAATCACACACAACACGTATCACATTAAATAGTAATGTGTTGGATTTCATCACCAACCATTGCTTGAGATTTGGTGATGGTGGGCTTCATCTCCATCCACCAATATCTGCCCTTAGCCACCTTAGGATACCCCTGAGCAAACTTTCTGGACTTCATCACTAGGAAGAATCTCATTGCCCATCCAAGCCATAGATTTCACCCATCATAATTCAGATTAGTACATCAAAACACACAAAAAAAAAAAAAACATTAAAATGAGATAAAAAAATAGAAGGTAAGACACATTTGTTGCAGAAACTTAGAATTGAGTTGTTTTACTTGATTTCTGTGAAGTTTTTATTTACATTATTGTATTGCACATTGCATATATTTGATTCATTTAGCTTATGGTCTTAACTAGAAATCAGAAAAAAAGAAGAAGCACTGAATCAAATTTCCATCTCACAACACATTGCATCCATGGATAATTCATCATCCCTCCCTACCACTTCTATGGTCAATCCCACTAGTGTGATATAGGTAAGTCATTCAGATTTTTCTATGGGTCCCTCACACACTATGTCATCCACACAGTCATTCCACATGGCCATTCCATAAATTGAATCATCTTCACCTACCTTTGGTCACCACATCACCCATATAGACATGGCCCAAGTAGAAGCTCTTTAGAGATCTACTAACTATGTCTTAGAATCAGTCCATAACTCACCTAGGCATGATCCTTCTTTCTAGTAGGAACTTATCTCCTCCTAACCTTCAAGCCTTACCCAGGTGTATAACAATCCTCTTTTTGAGGCATCAACTACACCTTCCCAACATTGGTCCATCCCCCAATCATCATGTGCTCCAAGCACATCCATCCCATCATCTTACACATCTACCTATGTCAATCCTTTGTATGAAGCACATGTCAATGCTGCTTCATAGATGCCAACATCCACCTCATCCAATGTCACCAATACAATTGTAATTCCTATTGCAACTTGTCATCCACCCACCTCATCAGTTCCATCCACATCCATGCCTTCCACTTCAGATATGGAAATACATGAAGCATGGGAACACCTTAACAAATTGCTTAAGAAGCGATAGAATGCTCAACAACAAGTTTAGGTGGTCAATCCTAAGCCTCAACCTATTTCCACTCAACCCACCTTTATCACCCAAAGTCCATCATGGGTACCACAATATTCTATGGTTTCCATCCCCACACCACCATCAACCCATACCCATACCATTCCCATCAATAATCATTATAATCATAATCCTCATACATCATCTCCATTTCAACATTCACCATCATTTCTTCACCAACCTCATTATCATCAATTTCAATCCACTTCACCACATCATCATAATCTTATTACACCTCAACATATTTCCACCCCACCTTCACAGAATCATCAAGTGATTCAGGGTTTTCACATTCCATGGGAAGACCCTAGGATCCAAACTATGCAACAATATATTGATAATCTGATGCAACATACTCCTGGTTTGATGAACCAGAAGCCCACTTTACATCAACTGATCAATCAACCAATTCATCCTTCGGTACCATCACCACCATATCCAATAGACTTCACAGTACCAAAGTTTGATAAATTTAAAGGGACTGAGGACCCTAAAGAACATGTGAGCACATTCATCCATTCATGCTTCAGAATCCAAAATAATGATGCTCTTATGCTTAGAACATTTCCTCAGACATTGGGGGAGATATTGTAGAATGGTATAATCATTTGCCTCACCATAGTATTTATACTTTTGAGCAATTGATTGACCAATTTCTTGAAATATTTTCCCTTAATGTTAGAAAGAAAGTCTCATTATCCGATATATATGGTCTAAAATAATATGATGATGAGTCTATCTATGACTTTGGCAACCATTGGAGGGCCATTATCACCAAATTGCCATTTTCCCTACCAATGGAAGAGCTTACTAAACTATTCACTAAGAGTTGCTTAAAACCCATCTCTTGGTTGTTACAATTGCAACAATATCGATCATTTGAGGAAGCTCTTGCCTAGGCTAGCATAATTGAGGAGATAAAAATCCAAGAAGGTGTGCTTAAGCCTAAAAATAAATAATGGCAAAGTAAGGGCCAATATAAAAGTAATTATTCTGGCTAATCAAAATCAAACTAGGCCAATCTGGCCAACCAAGCTAACCAAGTTAATCAAGTGGTGATGAGCCAATCGATAATGGCTCAACAATAAACTATGCAATAACAACTATGATAAATTGAATATCATGTGGTTCCCTCAACAACTCAATCAAGTCAAAACATGGTGCTAATTATGGAAAATTGACCACATCGATAATCTGTTTCGACAACCTCGTCAGTACACCCCATTAGCTGAATCTTATGCTTCCATATTTCATAGGTTATATGACACTAACCAACTTGCTTTGCCTGAGGTTAAACTAGATGATCCCACTAAACATGGTAAACATTATCGAGAGCATTTGTTTTTCCCTTATCATAGGCAAAATGGACATGATATTAATAGCTGCCATGTATTTAAAGATAGAGTGCAAGATCTCATTGAATTGGGGGCCATCAAGCTTGATAACCCCTTAGCTCAACAAAACCAAAACCTTGGTATCTTTCAAACACCACTTCCTCATCATGAGGAAGTGCAACCAACAATAGGAGGGTCTAATACCAAGACTCCTCCAAATCAAGTTAATCATGTGCAATAGTACCAAGGTTTTGTGGGTGCTATTCATGTAGTAACCTAAGGTCAACAACAATGCACAAATCAACAAAATGCATAATAACAACCTATTCAACCGCCCATACCTCCACAAGCAAGTGTGTCTCAACCTACCACATCATCACCACCCATCCAAATTTCCACCAATCCTTCTCCACCAATCCATATTCTAAGTCATCCAAATCCACCCATTCATCCCATCAATCATCCCCCAAGGCCAATCATCTCCTTGAGTAGTCGGTTAACCACAAGTCTTAAAATGGCTTCAAAAAAACTATCTATATATGAGCTCATTCAACAATCTCCTCCACATCATGAGGCATTAATGGATATTTTAAAATCCATTGAACTTCAATCCCAAGATCCTAATGCCTTTAGCAATTTTGTGGGGAGTATCCAAACATGTATGGAACCTTCCATCACTTTCTATGATTTTGAGATCAAACCAATATCATCAAAATCGATGGACCCTCCATTACATATTATGGCTCAAATTGATAGGAAGCCTTTCAAAAGAGTTTTAATTGACATCGGCTCCTCCATCAACATCATCACCACATCTACCCTTCAACATCTCAAGCTTCCACCAGATCACATTACCAAATCCACTTTCACCTTGAAAGCATTTAACGATGCTCTCTGCTCTACAGTTGGCACTATTGTTTTACCCATTGAAGTGGGGGTCAAAATATTGCATACTATGTTCCACATCTTGGAAGGGTCCATGGCATATAATGTACTCCTTGGATGACCTTGGATGAGAGAAATGAGATGTGTCCCTTCTATACTACATCAATGCTTGAAATACGTACATGAGGGACAAGTACATTGCATACCGATGAATGTTGAACCATTCAAGTATTACAATTTTATCTCAAACCCCTATGAGTCCATGTTACCTTCCACTCATCTATTCCTCACTTCATCAACCACCTCATCAACCACCCCATCCATATCTTCATCTAAAGCCCCTATTCTAGAGGAGCTTCCCATCACCACTTCACATCAAAAATCCACTTCCATACCCCCATATTCATCACCATTGACTACATGCACATGTGGTCAAACTCAATCTACATTAGCCACATCATCAACATCATCACCTTCCATAATTATTCCTTCCAAATCATCATTATCCACCCAACCAAATCCATCTCCATCCCCATCAACCAATGTCTCACAAGTCAAAATGATGGATTGTGAGATACCATCAACCAACCATGAGTCAGTCCACATCTACATCCAATCCATCCACATCATCCCAAGTCGAGGTCCACCTCACTAATCTTGGTATTGGTGAATATGTGGTCCAAGACATCATAGTTACACCACTCAACATTCAAACTGCTAAGGATTATGGTCACCCATGTGACCCACCCTTATCTATAGGAGTGGTATATAACATGGGTTCAATGCCTAATAGCATTAATTTTGTATATGGGGGGCTTGATTCATCATCCAATCTAGTTACCCCAGATGAACCCAAATCACCAACACCTACCAATATACAACATATGTCGGGTTTTCCATCCTGATATTTTCACATTGTTAATTGGCAAGGACATGGCCTAGGATGACATGAATAGGGAATGCATGAAATTATCGATGTTTCATATCGAGAAATGCATGATCATTCAGGTTTAGGCTATCATCCACTTTCATCCACTTCTTCTCTTGAACAAGCTTTCCAAAGCTTAAATTTAAATTTAGGAGAAGATATCCATCACATTGATGACTTCAAAGATGAAATCTATGAAGAATTTGACCTTATGTCGATAGCTTCTGATGAATCTGAAGAGGATTCAAACCCCATCATCCCACACACTGAACATGATGAGTTTTACCTCAGAATGTTCCCCATCCATCAGCCCATCATTCACTTGCTTCTTCCACAAGAGCGAGCTAACCCAACCGGTGAACCACCACCTCCATTCCATTGATCCACATCATCGACCATTTTTCTTGTAATATATGTACATAACTAAAAAAAAAAAAAAAAAAAAAAAAAAAAAAAAAAAAAAAATTTTGCATTACATGTACATTGCATTTATTTGTGTTGCTTGTTGTTGTTCAGGTTTAATAGAGTTCTAGCATTGGTTCTACCAAATAGGATCCACCCATCCATTCACCTTTCCAACCATCCATTTTTCCCTTAAGTCAACATGAATCCTACTGACTTATTCACCCCACTCCATAATCCATATGATTTGGCAAAGCCAATTCCTATTGACATGAGCCTTATTGATATGGATCAGATTTCCTCACCACCATCCTTTTTGAGTTTGTCCTATCTAAGGAATTGTTAAGGGCTTCAACCAACTACATTCCTCCATCACCCCCACCTTCACCTTCACCTTCACCTTCACCTTCAGATCCTGAGGTTTTCTAGGCAGACATAGACAAGGTTGAGTCAGAAGAGTTTGATGATATCATAGATGACATTCATCTGATCCCAATACCCCATCAACTTGAGGAAGGTTCTCACATGTCTATTGAAGATACTATCAATGTGAACCTTAGTTCAGATGCAGACAATCCCCAAATTGTCAAACTTGGAAAAATTTTATCCATATATGAACAAGAGCAATTAATTGCTCTCCTCAAGAAGAAGAAGGGCATTTTTGCATGGTCCTACAAGGACATGCCCGGTCTTGACTCTAATTTGGTTGTCCACAATCTCACCTTAAACTCTGATGCTAAGCCGATCAAACAAAAACTTAGAAGGATGCATCCTACCATTGCCCTCTTGGTCAAAGAAGAGCTTCAAAAGCTATTAGATGTGGGTTTCATTGTCCCCATTGACTATCTTGAGTGGCTCTCAAACATGGTACCCATTCGTAAGCCTAATGGGGTGATACATATTTGCACTGATTTTTGAGATCTTAATAAAGCGTGTCCTAAGGATGATTTTCCTCTTCCAAACATTGATACTCTTGTCGACACCTATGCTGGCCATGAAATGCTTTCTTTAATGGATGGTTTTTTAGGATACAACCAAATTCGAATAAATCTTGATGACCAACACAAAACAACATTCACTACACCTTGGGGAACTTTTTGTTACAAGGTGATGCCCTTTGGCCTCAAAAATGTAGGTGCCACTTATCAATATGCCATGACATACATCTTCCATGATTACATGCATAATATCATCGAATATTATGTGGATGATCTCTTGGAAAAATCTAAAACTTGACAAGAACACATTGGTGTATTGGAAAAAGTCTTTGATCGACTTTTAGAGCATAATGTAAGGTTGAACCCCAAGAAATGTGTCTTTGGTGTTACCTCTGGAAAACTACTAGGGTTCATTGTCTCCAAAAGAGGTATTGAGGTGGACCCAAACAAATTCAAGGCCATCATGGAGATGCCTCCCCCAACAAACTTAAAGGAATTGCATAGTTTACAAGGAAAGATTCAATCAATCCATCATTTCATTGCACAACTTTCTGACAAATGTAGGCCATTCAATCACTTGCTACAAAAGGGGGTACCATTTTCATGGATAGATGAATGTCAAAAAGCCTTTGATGATATTAAGCAATACCTGACTTCTCCACCAGTCTTAACTCCTCCTCGTCTGGGGGTCCCCTTCCATATTTATGTTTTAGCAATGGACTTTGCATTAGGGACAATGCTTGCACAAAAGAATGAAAACAATCGAGAGCAAGTTATCTATTACATTAGTCAAACATTGGTAAGCTATGAAACTAGATATGCTTACATGGAAAAATTGTGCTTAGCAATGGTTTTTACCACTAAGAAACTTAGACATTACATGCTTAGTCACACCACATATATCATAGCTAGAGAAAATCCTCTGCGTTATATGATGTCTCACACTTATAATAACACCCACACCACTAAATGGATAATGCTTCTCACTGAATTTGATCTTGAGTTCATAAGTCAAAAATCCATTAAAGGTCAGGTTATAGCTGATCAACTTGTGGAAGCTCCACTACCTAGTGATCAACCTTTGATTATTGAGCTCCTAGATGATTTGGTATTCACTATCACTGAACAAGAAGAAGATGTCATTCTAGAGGAAGATATTGATATCACACTATTCTTTGATGGTTCTAAGTGCAAAAAAGGTCAAGGTGTTGGAGTCATGTTTCATACACCCTAGGGGGTGCCTATCCCCTTATCATTCAAACTAGACTTCCAATGCACAAACAACAATGCAGAGTATGAAGCCTTAATCTTAGGTCTTCAAGCAGCTATAGCTATGGGCATAAAGTATATCAGGATATTTGGTGATTCTCAACTTGTTGTTAAACAAATCATAGGAGAATACCAATGCAAAGAACCTACCATAAAACTTTACCATGAAGTAGCAATGAAATTGCTCTCTAAGTTTGATTGGTATGAAATTGATAGTTTGCCATGTTTGACTAATAGATTTGCAGATGTGATGGCCTCTCTTGGATCATTGATTCCAAAGGATTCCTTAGGAGAGGTACAACCACTCATTATCACAATGATCTCTAAATCTGCAATTATCCATGTTGAATCTAAGGATGAAAAGGATGTTTGCTTTATCCATTCGGAACCATATGAGCCTTGGTCAAACCAAATAATAGCCTTTCTCAAGTTTGGAACACTCCCATCAGATATGTCATGGACTGCTAAATGCACTTTCAAGCAAAATGTAGCTCATTTTACTCTCTTGGGGGACATGTTGTATAGATGTGGTTATGATGGAATCCTCCTTCATTGTCTCGAGTCTATTGAGGCACAAAGAGCCATAGCTGAAGCTCATGATGGTACTTGTGGTGGTCATTTTAGTGGAATGGCCATTGCAAAGTGTATTTTATGCATGGGTTATTATTGGCCCACCATGGAATGAGATTGTTGCACATATGTCAAACATTGTAAGCAATGTCAAGAGCATGCTAATTTAACTCATGTGCCATCACAAGCATTATAACCTATTCAAAGCCTTTGGCCCTTTTCACAATGGGGTCTTGATTTAATTGGAAAAATCTCACCTCCTTCCTTGGGATAACATACATTCATCATCACAACCATTGAATACTTCACAAAGTGGGTTGAGGCAATTCCTCTAACTAGTATGATAGGACCTAGAATTGTGGAGTTTATACTTCATCATATCATTTGTCATTTTGGTATTCCCTCAAAAATCATCTCTGACAATGGCAAGTCTTTCAAGAACAAGGATGTTCGAGCACTTTGTGAGAAATATAATATCCAACATAGTTTCTCGACTCCTTATTACCCATAAGCAAATGGATAAGTTGAGGCTACCAATAAGACCTTAATTGCTATTCTCAAGAAACTTGTTAAAGAAAATCATAGAGATTGGCATACACAAATTCCCTTGGCATTATGGGCTTATCGAACAAGCATCCACATGCCTACTAGGGCAACACCATTTTCATTGGTCTATGGAGCCAAAGCAATCATGCCTCTTGAGCTTGAGATCCCCTCATTGCAAATTTCATTGCAGGAATTCATAGATGATGATACTGCTAGACAAGCACATCTTGACCAACTCACACTCCTTGATGAGAGGTGAGTCAATGCTTTAGAGCATTTACGAGTATATCAAGACCACCTAAAGTATGCTTACAATGCCAAAGTTCATCTACATGAATTCCAAGTAGGAGATCTTGTTCTTAAAGAGAATCAACAAAACACCAATGCTTTACCGCATCTTCATGATAAATTCATGGCTAATTGGTTAGGTCCATACATTGTTACTCAAAAAGTGGGTAAAGGAACTTATAGGCTTGCCAGTCTAGAGGGAGTTGAAGAGCCCGAACCACTTAATGTTATACACTTGAGAGCATTCTATGCATAATGTGATTTATATATATGTATATATACATGGCTATTACACAAAAACAACATTATATTTCATACATTGCATATTGCATACATTTCATTTCATACATTGCATTTACAACCACATTCACACATTTCACATTTCATATTAGGGATCATTTATTCAATTTAGATAATAATTGGTCCAATAAAATCATGTTGCCTTAATCAAGGGCACCTTCAAGACATCATCCATTTTATTGCACCATTCCATAAAGTCAAATTATCATTTGCAAACTCACATGTCCATAATTCCTAGGTGTTTTTGGTCACTCAACCACTCCTAGTGTTTTAAGCAACCTCCAAATACATGTCAAGTTTTCTTTAGGACCAAGACACAATTTTCACTAAGAAAATCTTGAGTTCTAGGAATTGACTCTAAATATTCTTGAACCAAACACAATTACACATCTTAAAAACATCTTGTGTCAAAGAGGGATAACACCATACTTGGGTTGTACCTCAAAGTGAAAAGGGTAATCCTTGCTTGTCCCATTATGCAACATAGTCCACAAAAATAGTGGTTTTCACCACTATCACAAATTTCAAAATAAAATATAGAGTAGTAAGGATAGGGTACAATTATCCTACACTAGGTAAAACCAAAGCTCTAAATATTTCATCACACACCACAGATCCTCAAGTTGTAAGGATAGTACTACATTTCCAGTCAGATAGTTAGGTAGTCATCCCCAAAGCTTAAAGATCAAATTCTTGGACTATGGATCTAATCTCCACCGAGGCTATAGATGCTTGACTTGGTAGTGGAGTACACTCATGCATGGCGACACATCTCTTTTAAAGAGACCTCTGACCGCACATAAGGACAAGCTAGCTTCTTGGTCTCATCCATAATAGGTTTCACCCAATTTACTCAAGATGAGTTAATGAACTCACTTGCACACACATTGGTTCTTGATTACCTCGAGTCATTACCATGCTCATGATTCGGTAAATGAATTCATTACACATACATTTGGTCTTAGAGGAATTAGGCAGTATTTAGTGAGTTTGTTTGATACCACTAGTATGTCTGAGTCTCTGCAAAATAATCAGTTTTCCATATCAACATCCATATCTTCTTCCATATCAACATCCATATCTTCTTCCATGAGTCTTCCATTTCACATGCCACCAGTTTGGTGCCCCTGATTAAACAACAATGCTAAAACATGGCCAAGAAAAATCTAAACTATGAATGATCATTAGAAAATTTGCATTCATACACATTATCACTTGCATTAATCATCCATATATATTTGCATACATATTATCATTTGCATTAATCATCCATATAAACATAAGCATTCACACAAAATCATAACACAAAAGTAAAATCCATGTATATATATATGTATAAATATCACATATACAATGAATGCCCAAAGGCTATATACAATGGAGCACCAAGGCTCATATACAAAAAGTGCATCTAAGCACTAGCTAATGCCTATAAGAGGACCCTTATGACCCTGAAGGAGCCCTAGACCTAGAGCTATGCCTAGACTCACTAGGCCTAATAGACCTAGATATGGATGAGGAGGGTGGATCTAGAAGCCCAATGTCGTGCTCCATCAATCGATCCTCCAATAATCGGATGTATCCATCTCGAGCCTGAAGGTGTTGTACATCATGTCTCTATCGGTGACTCTTCTCTAGAAGCTCTACCTGGAGCCTCATGATCCTATCCTCGCCTCCACCTATAGTCAGTCGTACCTCTAGCTCCATCCATAATAGAGCTATCTTCGCATCCTGAGCCATCTCCCCATCCCATAGTTGAGCTATCTTTGTATCCCAAGCCACTACCATAGCATCCCACTCTACCACCAGCTGCTCCAGCCTCACCCAATCCTCCTCACTCTAACCAGGAGGCCCATATAGAATCTCCTCCCTATCCTCCATACCACCTCCATCACCTCTAAACTTTGGATCCTGCTCAACCGTACCCCTAGTATGCCTCCTTCGACTGCTAGCTCAAAGGTGTCTCTAGTGCTTAGGAGCCTCCTTGGCCTCTACCTCATCCCCATCCCCATTTCCCCCATCTACTTTCAAACTTGGTACCCATGGTAGCTATGAATGATTCACTGCATATACATTTGGTCTTAGAGAAATTATGCATTGTTTAGTGGGTTTTTTTGATATCACTAGTATGTCCGAGTCTCTGCAAAATAGTCAATTTTCTATATCAACATCCATATATTATTCCATGTAAACATCCATATCTTCTTCCATAATTTTTCCATTTCACATGCCACCAGTTTGGTATCCCTAATTAAACAACAATGCTAAACATGGCCAAGAAAATTCTAAACTTTGAATGATCATTAGAACATTTGCATCCATTCAAATTATCACTTACATTAATAATCCATATACATTTTGTATTCATAACACATTATCATTTGCATTAATCATCCATATACAAACATAAGCATTCACACAAAATTAAGAGCCATGTATATATATGTATGTATAAATATCACATATACAAGGAATGACCAAAGGGTATATACAATGGAGCACCAAGACTGATATACAAAAAGTGCATTTAAGCAATAGCTAATGCCTATAAGAGGACCCTTGTGACCCTGAAGGATCCTTAGACCTAGAGCTATGCCTAGACTCACTAGGCCTAACGAACCTAGATATTGATGAGGAGGGTGGATCTGGAAGCCCAATGTCGTGCTCCATCAACCGATCCTCTAATAACCAGATATATCCATCCTAATCCTTAAGGCACTATACATCATGTATTTATCAATGACTCTTCTCTAACAACTCTACCTAGAGCCTCATGATCCTATCCTTGCCTCCATCTACAGTCAGTCGTGCCTCTAGCTCCATCCATAATCAATCTATCTTCGCATCCTGAGCCATGCCCCCGTACTATAGTCAAGTTATCTTTGTATCCTGAGCCACTACCATAACATCCTGCTCTACCACCAGCTACTCTAGCCTATTCCAATCTTCCTCACTTTGACCATGAGGTCCATATAAAATCTCCTCCCTACCTCCATGCCATTTCCATCACCTCCAAAATTCGAAGCTTGCTCAACCATACCCCTACTAGCTCGAAGGTGTCTATAGTTCTTAGAAACCTCCTTGACCTCTATCTCATCCCCATTCCCATTTCTCCCATCTACTTTATCCAAGGTGAAACGAGTAAACCTACAACAGTTTGGTACTCGTTCCGGGGTGAGACAAATAAACCTGCAATAAGGCAGGGGGTGCCCGAAGGCAAACCACCCATCGGTTGAGACTTTTTTTTGACACCAATCCACTTGGGATGAGTCTGAAACCTATGGTGATGCATTGTCACCAAATTGGTAGAATATTGTGGCTGGAAAAATCGGGTTTTGGGTCTTGATTCGTGCCTCCAAAAGTCACCCAATAACCTCCCTTTCGATTAAGAGATTATGGATGTAAAAGCACAAATCGTAAGTAAGTAAAAGGGTAGCACTTCGTTGCTCAAAATGCTCCTTCTATGTATATCCTTTTGGGTGAAGAAACTCACCATTTTATAGACCCAAGGGGTCTCTTGAATTAACATGCAAAAGTGCTATTTTGCATGAATGCTTTTTTTTGTTGAAGAGAAGACTTATCCCTGATCAAGGACTTCATAACTGCTTATGCATGCTCAAAAGAACTCACTCACACTCCCATGCAATGAAGGGAGAGTTAAGTAGCTAATTTGAGTTGTCATAAAAAAGCCCACTCTCACTCCCATGCAATGAAGGGAGGGTCAAGTGGCAGATCTGAGTTGTCCTAAAAAGCTCACTCTTATTTCCATGCAGTGAATGGAGAGTCAAGTGGCAGATCTGAGTTGTCAAAAGAAATCGCTCATACTCCTATGCCATGAAGGGAGAGCTTAGTGGTAGTTCTGAGTTGTCCTGTGTCGAGGTTTGACTTTTTGTCGATCAAACCTGGTATTTGTCCCACCTCAAAATGAGCGCTGGGATTTGTCCCTAGGTGGAACGAGTACCAGTCTGTACTCGTTCTGGGGTGGAGCGAATAATTAGCAAAGTGCCTAAAAGGTGCCAAATTGACCTCTGACCTCTAAAACTACTTTTATAAGTGGTTAGGATCACTGTTTAACCTCTAGGGGCTACCCTAGGGACTATTTGTGTCAATGCGATCAGCACTCGTTGTCACGTAATCGGATTGGTGTTGTTTTGGTGTCTACAGATGCCCCTTTTTGGGAAGTGTTGTGCAAGGCACAGTGCCAAGCAAAAATAGATAACCAAAGCACTAATGATTAGGGTTTCTCAGTAACCTAACCAAATCTTGATGCCCAAAGTATGGAAAGGGCATGCATTCTTGAATCCTTGCTTCTGACGAGCTAAGGAACTAATGTCAAGTGTTAACCTTGTTCAGTGAGGTGTTACTTGAGCTTGGACATTGATCAGTCATGAATAGGCAAAGGGCGCAACCTTTTGTCTATGGGAACCTTGAGTTCATGATTCATGAATGCTAAGTGTTTGATCAATTTGTTATTGTTGCTTGTTTGCTGCCCCAAGCAAGGGCGCAATTGTCTTTGTCAATGATCCTTTGAATGCATGTCATTTCCAAGATTGTGTATGTTGTTGTTGATTGGCGACTAAGTGTGACTACCCCCTCAAGCGACGAATCGATGAGGGAATGATCGACATGAGAAAAGCGATGAGTCACTTGACCCAATATGACTTAGGTAAGGGTGCATTCAATTGTTTACCATTGAATGCGAAAGCAGTTTCTGAACATTCGGACCTATTTTTGGTAGGTTTTAACCCTTTTTGTGATGCATTTCGGAGCTAAAATTGGCAAAAATCCATCTTCCCATGGAGCAGTTCAGCTATGGTAGCCTTCTTAGGGAGTAGGATAATAACAATTTGTGACCCCAACATCTGTTTTTGATGCCAATAATGTTAGGCACAAATGCGCATTCGTTCGGCAAAGAAATTGCTATTTTTGGGTGGGTTTTGACCCATTTTGGTGATGCCATTTGGGGATAAAATTCCTAAAAATCCGTCTTCCCGGGGAGCGGTCCGGCTATGGTAGCCTTATTAGGGAGTAGGATAGCAAAGATTTGTGACCCCGACATCTGTTTTGCATGCTTGGAATGTCAAGTGCAAAAGCACTCTCATTGGACAGTTTTATTGCTCTTTTTTTGTGCATTTTTGTGCATTTGTTTGCTGTTTTTTTGTTGAAATGTTTGTTTATGATGATGTATGCATGTGGGCTTATGATTGCGATGTTGCTAATTATATGATATATGCATATGGAATGAATGAAATGATTTATTGATAACTTGTCGATGGCACCATATATTGTACAAGATTTATTGGCTTGCTATACTTATGGGATGACTTTGTGGAATGACGTTGCATGTGACAACTATGTTTTTGTATTTTGCATTTTTTTTTTTTTTATGGTGATGTATGGAATGAAATAGACCAGTTGTTTTTAAAATGTAGTTAAGCTTTTCTGAGATTCAGATATTTTAACTAACTAGCCAAGACTATACATTTATCTCACAAGACTTTTGGACAAGGTATAAATCCGACTTGGAGGTTAACCAAGTTATTTCACATCCTTGTGTGTGCAATTGAGTTCGTTTATGTGGTATTTGTCAGGATACCACCAGTGCTAGATAGGCTATCAACCAAACCTGTACTGAGGATCACCTAACTAGCTCCACTAACTCCGTTGTTGTATTTAGCAAGATTAATCCACGGGACAATCTAAGGTACCATAAGCTAGCTCATCCACATGCAAACATTGGTATGATCACATGCAAAGTTAATGTGACAGACATATCATCATGCGGGTAGGATACCGCCATTGCCAGGTAGGTTGTCCACCAAACCTATAATGAGGATCACTTAGATGGTTTTCGAATGCTGAGAATTCTAGGGATTCAAGTTCAGGCTTTTTATTGGCTCAATGGTTTAGGATATTTGTTCGTATACAAAGTGATGAAGATCACTGTTTATTTTGTTCTTTGTTTTTTTTTTTTTTGAGCAAGAATGTGAAATAGTAGTGATAACCACTATTATTTAATTTGGCATTTGAACTGTGTAAGGTGATTAGGGAATAACATTGATTCTTTTAGGCCGTGGGGATGACTACCCATCCTTGGTAGGGACGTGTAGTACAAATCCTTACGACCTGAGAAACCAAAGTGGATGGTGATGATGGCTTGTGGAAATGGTGTTTTTGAATTGTCATTGATTCTTTTAGGCCTTGGGGATGACTACCTATCCTTGGCAGGGATGTGTAGTATGAATCCTTACAACCTTAGGAACCAATGATGATTTTTGAATTTTTTTGGTAGTGATGGAAACCACTGTTGATTAGGAGGAATGGATGGGGAAGAGCTTTTCCTTTTGTCAATCCTCAGCATTCTTGAACCATTCACACAGGGGGATGAATAGGTTAATCTTTCACCGATGGTACCCTAGACTGCTTTGTAGGTTGCTCTTGCGTTCACACAACTTAGGAATTATTTTATGTGTGTAAATTTGTGTAGGGATATTACATAACGAGGCATGACCCAAGTAAAATTTTCCTGTGTAAAATTTGTTTAACTTTGTACAATTTTTGGCTAGAAATTTAAAGACATCTGAATGACAAAAAACCCTAAATACATTAGGAGACAACTGACTAATGCTAAAAAAAATGGGATGGTGTGATGTGGGATGTAAGCATTGATAAAATTGATTTGATGTGGAAGAGGATGGGATTGTCAAGTAAGGACAGTCTATGGTGCTTTTGACTTGTATAACCAGCAAATATGCAATGTATGAATGTGATGCCTAATGCAACCTATATTTTTGTATTTTTGATGTTTTATGAGTATGCATGGAATGGAGATGCAATTTTTTTTTGTTATTTTTTTGATGATCCTGATAGCTAGCACTTGCAGAGGCATAGTGCTCCCGCGATGTATATTGCTCTTGAGGAAGGTAAGGGTTTTCCTCGTGCTCTCTTTCGTAAGTGAAAAAGAATCAGACAGAGTTGGCTCGCCCCGCCTGAGGAGCCTGGTGCTCTGGATTTGTCCTTGTAGTCCTAACAACTAGAGGGGGTGAACGAGGGATAGTGTAATCATGTGGTTCCTCCCGTCGAACCCTATGTTGGCCTGGTGCTTCATCGCACGGTGACCACTCGTAGCGAGCATCTAAGGGAGCGCTCCTACAGATGTACCCCTCATGGAAGGGTGTGTGCTGGGTGCTATTCTGAATAGGAATGCCCCTAGAAGAGGTGACCCTATAGTCCCTTTCCGTTAAGGTGTGGAGGGGACTTCCTTGTGTGTCAGGTCGCCAAGGTGGTATGACCAAATCCTTGGGACTGTAATGGAGGCGACTCGTGCCTCCTTGGACACTCTCCACAGCGTCTGCCCGTGAGTGGGCTTGAATACGGGTGAATACCATGGTAATGAATCTCTACAAGCTACGTAGATTTTTATATTTTGTTTATGATTTTTTTATTTTTTTTGTTACACGAAGCAGAAAAGAACATACACACACAAAGCAATGATTATCTCTTTTAAAGATTAAAAGTGTGCCCTAAATCTGGTTTAGTGTGTTTTGTTGTTTGTTTTTTTTTTTGAAATATTTTTATGAAAATAGTTTAAATGCAATTATGAAGGCTCTTATGACTCCCAAAATTGTCGTCCCTTCAATATACCATTGTCGGACCGATATACCAACATCTCTATATACTCGCCCTTACGTGAGGGAGACTATACGTACGTGAGAGCAGATGATACGTGGAACATAGGTGGTACGGAAGGGGAATCACTCTGTTTATGACACCTACCATAGAATACTTATCCTCATGTGCTAGGAATCACCCTAGCTACACTTGGTCAGCTTTCGTCAAGATTTACGTCTAGCAACAGAGCGATCGGGGTAATGTATGCAAATATCCAAGCCAACATGGTGATGAAATCCATGGTTGGTATTGCTCAAGGGCTGGGGTTTTATGACCAGCTCCTTGGTTTAAGTAACCACATGATGTGTGGGGTTCATTTTAATTTGCAAAAAAAATGAAACAGGCAGACAAAAAGGAAACTTTCCCTAAGCCATACAAAACTGAAAATCAAAAAATAGAAAACAAAAATTTGATAGAGGCTTGTTAAAGACCCCTACCTCTTCTCTGCCCAAAAGGATGTTTCTGATTTGCCACTCTGAAAAATGCACAGAACTCTATTCGTCCCTGGGTGAGACAAATACCAGAACCATATTCGTTCTAGGGTAGGATGAATGCCTATTCGCCCCTGGGTGAGACGAATAATAATTCTGTAATCGTCGCTGACAGAAACAAATAACAATCTACTGACCAAAAAATAGGTACTTGTAATCAAAACAACCAATTTTAGATCAGAAATTTAACCTAAAAAAAATAGAGGACAGGGTCCCACCGTGATCGCCATTGAAAGCATGAGATTCCAAAATATTGAAAGGAAAACTAATGTGATGTATTCAAAACCCAAAGTTAATGCTTAAGGTCCTATAAAGTGAAATGCATGAAATGAAAGAAAAGAGACGAATTTAAATGAGATAAAAGGAAGTATAGAAAGCACAACCATTTTTATTTATACTCTTCCAATTCGGTTACAAAGACGTCTCCTCCCTTTTAGGGGGTAGGAGCTTTAACATAGTTTCAATTACAATCATGGATTTAGTGTTCCTCCTTCTGCGTGCCCACATGTGAAATGGGCGGGCCAAAGTGTTGTCACCATTGGTATTGATAAATATTTAATCCTTGCTGCTCCTCCTACGTTCAAAGAAACAACAAATCATCAGTAGCACTTGTGTATGATAATGAAACTCGCAAATCCGAAAGAGTACTATTAATGAATATAAAAGATAAATATAATGATGATTAAAACGAATCTGAATAGACTAAAAATTTGACAGAAGCATAATCATGTAACTAGCAAAATACTACAAAAGAAATAGTCACCAAATTCGATACAGATCGATATTTGTTTCGGGGCAGGACGACTAAACCTGCAACAGACTGTTATTCGTTTCGAGGTGAAACGAGTAAACCTGCAACAGTTTGGTACTCATTTCGGGGTGAGATGAATAAACCTGCAATAAGGTAGGGGGTGCCCGAAGGCAAACCACCCACCGGTTGAGACTTTGTTTCGACACCAATCTGCTTGGGATGAGTCCGAAACCTGTGGTGATGCGTTGTCGGCAAATTGGTAGAATATTGTGGCTAGAAAAATCAGGTTTTGGGTCTTGATTCGTGCCTCCAAAAGTCACCCAATAACCTCCCTTTCGATTAAGAGATTATGGATGTAAAAGCACAAATCGTAAGTAAGTAAAATGGCAGCACTTCGTTGCTCAAAATGCTTCTTCTCTGTATATCCTTTTGGGTGAAGAAACTCACCATTTTATAGACCCAATGGGGTCTCTTGAATTAACATGCAAAAGTGCTATTTTGCATGAATGCTTTTTTTTGTTGAAGAGAAGACTTCTCCCTGATCAAGGACTTCATAACTGCTTATGCATGCTCAAAATAACTCACTCACACTCCCATGCAATGAAGGGAGAGTTAAGTAGCTAATTTGAGTTGTCATGAAAAAGCCCACTCTCACTCCCATGCAATGAAGGGAGGGTCAAGTGGTAGATCTGAGTTATCCTGAAAAGCTCACTCTTATTCCCATGCAGTGAATGGAGAGTCAAGTGGCAGATCTAAGTTGTCAAAAGAAATCACTCGTACTCCTATGCTATGAAGGGAGAGCTTAATGGCAGTTCTGAGTTGTCTTGAGAAATCACTCGTACTCCTATTCCATGAATGGAGAGCTTAGTGGCAGTTCTGAGTTGTCCTGTGTCGAGGTTTGACTTTTTATCGGTCAAACCTGGTATTCGTCCCACCTCAAAAAAAGTGCTAGGATTCGTCCCTGGGTGGAACGAGTACCAGTCTGTACTCATTCTAGGGTGGAGCGAATAACTAGCAAAGTACCTAAAAGGTGCCAAATTGACCTCTGACCTCTAAAAATGCTTTTAGAAGTGGTTAGGACCACTGTTTAACCTCTGGGGGCTGCCTTAGGGACTGTTTGTGTCAATGCAATCAATGCTCGTTGTCATGTAATCGGATTGGTGTTGTTTTGGTGTCTACACTTTCAAACTTGATACCCATGGTAGCTATGAATGAATTCACTGCACATACATTTGGTCTTAGAGAAAATATGTAGTGTTTAGTGGGTTTTTTTGATATCACTAGTATGTCTGAGTCTCTGCAAAATAGTTAGTTTTCTATATCAACATCCATATATTCTTCCATGTAAACATCCATATGTTATTCCATAATTCTTCCATTTCACATGCCACCAGTTTGGTATAACAATGCTAAACATGGCCAAGAAAATTCTAAACTTTGAATGATCATTAGAACATTTGCATCCATTCACATTATCACTTGCATTAATCATCCATATATATTTTGCATTCATAACACATTTTAATTTGCATTAATCATCCATATACATACATAAGCATTCACACAAAAGTAAACACCATGTATATATATGTATAAATATCACATATACAACGAATGACCAAAGGCTATATATAATGGAGCACCAAGACTGATATACAAATATTGCATCTAAGCACTAGCTAATGCCTATAAGAGGACCCTTATGAACCTGAAGGAGCCCTAGACCAAGAGCTACACCTAGACTCACTAGGCCTAATGAACCTAGATATTGATGAGGAGGGTGGATCTGGAAGCCCAATGTCGTGCTCCATCAATCGATCCTCTAATAACCAGATATATCCATTCTAAGCCTGAAGGCATTGTGCATCATGTATTTATTAGTGACTCTTCTCTAAAAAATCTACTTGGAGCCTCGTGATCCTATCCTTGCATCCACCTATAGTTAGTCGTGCCTCTAGCTCCATCCATAATTGATCTATCTCACATCATGTGCCGTCTCCCCATCCTATAGTCGAGTTATCTTTGTATCCTGAGCTACTACCATAACATCCTACTCTACCACTAGCTGCTCTAGCCTAGCCCAATCCTCCTCACTTTGACCATGAGGCTGATATAAAATCTCCTCCCTACCTCCATGCCATCTCCATAACCTCCAAACTCTAAAGCCTGCTCAACCATACCCCTAGTATGCCTCCTTCAACTGCTAGCTTGAAGGTGTCCTTGGTGCTTAGAAGCCTCCTTGACCTCTATCTCATCCCCATTCCCATTTCCTTCATCTACTTTCGAACTTGATACCCATGGTAGCTATGTAGTAAACCATGCATCATACTCTTTTAGTAGTCCCCACATCATCCATATCAAGGATATCCTTCTCCTCGTTATCCTCATAGATCATCCTCCATGCCTCAGCACAAGGTAGACCCATCTCATCCTGATCACGATTGTAGAGCATCAGTGCCTCTAGAACCTCCTACCTCAATCCAAACTACTATAACACCCATGAGAACTAGATTAGTTTCACCTCACTTGTATGCCTCCTAACCACCCACCTAGCCTACCACACCTGTCATAGATGCTCACCATTACCTATCCACATGGCATCTCACCATGGTCTCCATATCATATGAGCTAATGTCAATCCAGCCCATAGATCCCTATACCATTGGCTCATCCAAATAGGATGACTTAGTTGTACCTCCTCTACCATTAGCCACCTCATAGCATATGGCTGATCCCTATCCCATATTGTAGCAAGAAAGCCCACAAGCAAATCCACATGAAAGTGCTCCCAACCCCAATAATGTAGTAGCAAAATACACCCTAGCCACTTCCATTGGTCCTCCCACATCGCCTTTCTCATCCTCGGGATGAGAGGCAAGAACCAATATCGAGCCTTCAAAATCCTCAACTACAACAAAATACATAAAGGCAAAAAATCAATGTCACAAAAAAAAAAAAAAAAAAATTTTTGCACAAAGTCAACAAAATCTTCAAGGGTACTTACCTTCACAAAATGCACATATGCTCCTGCTGCCGCATCCACACCCTCCATCACCATAACTTTTGCAACACTTCATCCACTCTGTCACTTTTCTCCACTCCCTCAGACACAACTTCCAAAATTTGCAAATGCAAGAATGAAATTATTTTCCCTTTTTTAGGCTATTTATAGTTGTTTCAAGTGCATTAAAATACCCATGGGTGCTTCTAGGAACATTGAAATACCTTCCTATATTTGGAGAACAACAAACTCTAGAGCATGTTTGCACATGTAGTAGGCAACCACCGGTGTTTGCCGTAAAAATGGACAAGAGACCAAAAAAAATTCAAAAAGGTAGATTACCTCCACAAAACATTTGAAATTGCATCCATACATCAATTTCACCCTAATATCATGTTTTGTGAAAACCAAAATCGATTTGGATTCATAATTTTTTCTTGCAACTAAAAGTTGTAAAATTACAAGTTACAAAATGCTTCAAAACAGTCCAAATTTTCACAAAATGACCATTTTCATAATTCTAATCATAAATTCCATCATTGCATTCATTTTTGTGACCATATCAATTGATTTGGAGGGCTAACTTTTATTTGTGCCCACAAGGCGTAAAATTGTCCAAAACTGCTTCAAAATACTCCAAATCAATGCAAAATTTCACCAAATAAATCAATTCCATCATAAATGTATTTCTCATAATATCATCCTCATTACAACATCATTTTCATCCATCGATCATTACATTTCTAACATTTTCCAAGTTCATATCAAGTGAACATCATATCTAGTGGTATATTCTATCTCCTTGGTGATTGCAACGATTTGCATCCATGTAATTCGATAAGATGAATAAATTACCATAAGAAAATTTTGTCATACTCATAATTACATATCTCATTGTTCAAAAGCAAAATAATCTTTTGGTCCTTCATCTTTTTGAGTGAGACTATGTCAAGACCAATTTGCTCAACAACTGTCATTGATGGCTTTGTCCGTGGGGCTTGAAACATGGATAAATTTCAATACACCATTCTACTCAACAATAAGGAATTGCACATATTCAACTAGGAAATTCTTCCTAGCAATAATATGATCTTAGGATGATTGGTTCTTGATATTTTTGTATTCTTCATCACTTTGCATTTCAATGAAGCCATACGATAATTTATTCAACATGGAGTCACCCCAAACTCAGGGTAACAAAAATTGAATTTGATTTCCCACAATGGGATACATTTTACATGATCATGGCATCTACATATGGAAAATACCCCTTTCTCTATTAGGGAAAAATTAGAACCAATCATTTTCATTTCAAAACAACCTCCTTCCAACTGTTGGGGCAAAAATGGTATCACATTTGCACAATACATTTGCATCTCCATAAATCAATTGCATTTTACATTGCACAATTCTTTCAATTGGCTTGTGATATTCATTCTTCACTCATTCATCAATTGAGGGGGTAAGCTACACACTCTAAATTATTTTATCTTCACAATCATATTTGCATTCCAACAAGAGAAAGCTATGTCTTCATCAAGCTAAATTAGGTGTCTCATATTTTTGTACCACATTGTATTTCACACAATATGGTACAAAAAGGAGTATCTATAGACACCAAAATCTAGCCACTTGTCATCCATACATAGTTTCCCATCACATTATCCATTATTTATATATTTATAATATTATATATTTAAATAATAATATTTTATATATTATATTTATATATATTTAATAAATATATGTATATATTTATGAATTAATACCAACCATCCATCATGTTTTAATCCTAGCCATCCATCCACCTTAATCCATGCCACTTTCCCAGATTTAATCTCCACCCTTTGTTATGTTTTAATATTGGCCACACAAATTGTGTCATAAAAACCCTAACATGCCTAAGGGAAGATTATAAAGAGGAGTCATTTTGATGACTCAACCCCTAAGTTTCCTAAGTTTCCTAAGTTTTTTGAGTTCCCTGAATCCCTTATGTTTTTGAATGCCCTAAGTCCTCTATGTTCTTGAAGTCCTAAGAATTCTCAAGCATATTTTCCACTTTCATCCTCCATCGCTCCCTCTCATATCCTTTGCATCCACTACCGTCCACATTACAAACCAGATCTGGTTCTACGACCTTCTCCTTAGCTACTGAACACACCCCAGAGCTTCTTGAGCACCCGCCAGAGTTTGTAGAGTGCCCACCAGAGCCTACTAGGTGCATATGGGCATTTCTGGTTGGAACCAATCACCCATAGGAATTTACCATCCTTGTTCTACAACCTTATGGCCCTTGGGTACCGTTAGGGCATCTACGCACTCACCTTCGGTATCATCTACACAAGAAGGAATAGAAGACAAAATTTAAGTGACAAGGTAAATAGTTGTGTGCATTTATTTTATGTTCTTATTATTTTTTTACAATTTTTAAGCAATATTAGGGTTAATGATTTCATTTTTGAGGGTCTCACATAGTGGAGCCCTCATAGGTATTATTAAATATTGTCATTGTTTGTTGTGTGTAGGTGTGAGAGCAATATTCATTGAAGGCTATTGAAGCTTGAGTGGCCCTATCAAGGATATATAAGGCCCATCCACAATATATTAGGATATATAAATCCCATCCACAATCTGAAGACACCACAATAATTTTTTAACTTGGATTTCAGAGAACCCTAGTGTATTGTAATAATTGTATCAAATAACAAGCTTTGTAAACCCCACATTTGGGGTATTCTTGATTGTAATATTGGAGATCCACCGATATTAATAAAATAATCTATTTCCTTGTGCAATCATTTGTGTATTTATATCACTTGTTTATTTCAATATTCTATATTTGGTGTTGCTTGATTTTGCATTCACACACAATTACAATAATAATATATTAAAGGAGTGACCATGTCTAAAATTAATCGTGAAATATAAGAATGACATTACCTAAGTTACATAACAATTTATTTCTCAAATTTGTGTGATCTCCCAGTAAATAAATCAACACACAAAATAAAGGTGCTTTATTACTGTTGAATATAGGTGCTTATATTTTGATTGTCAGGAGATAGGCACCTTCTAGTTGCTAGGGTATATGCACCTTTCCTATCACCAAGATACAGGCATTGACCTACACCTAGGATATAGGCATTGGCCTGCACCTGGGATATAGGATTCAATCCTTAGAAGGATTTAGATTCCCTCTTCAAGAACCATGATCTCCTTCAAGATGTACATTGTTCTTCAAACACATTACACTTGTATAATGCTAGGTCCATGTGGGACCTCGACTAAAAGATGTGAAAAAGCAACAAAAATCTGCATCTACACATATTTCCCACTAAAAACACCAGTCAAGCATAATACATCATTTTCCATTAAATATATGCAATAATTACACAAAAATGCACTCCTAGTGTTAGACATGCCATACAATACCCCTTTTAAACATGCATAAAAATGAGCATTTTTGGTGCTCATCATACCCCCATGCCTAAGTATTTGACATGTCCTCATGTCACCTTATGTTGATAATTCCCTATTTCATTGATAGCCTTCTAGTATGCTCTATTTCGATGTTGTCACTCTTGAGCTATGACCTTGTCCTTTTCCTTGTTTCATTTATGTTGACCATGTTTTTTGGGTTGATTGGGACCTATTTCCCTAGCTTGATTCTTCTCACATCGACCACACTGGTTGGTTCGGTTGGGACCTGTATCTTCTTCTAGCAGCCCAAAAATTATAATTGCATCTCGTTCAAGGGTTGGCCTGACTTACTAATAGAGGAAATGATCCTTAGGTAACCTTATTATTGTTTCAATCACAAGAGTATCCCATGGTGAAAACTGGGACATATCAACCAATCAGGCTTCTAGAAAAACTATGACGTATAGAACTTTTGTTAGTGTACCTCTGTTTATATTCTCACCTTCACTCTTGACCTCAAACTTCACAAAATTAAATGACTAAGGTTGGATTATTCTGACTAGTGGTGGCATTATAGGTTCCTTTTTGAACATCCTCATCTAGCAAAAATATTCCATAATTTGTGATGGATGCATTGGGTTAACACAAATGCCCAACTCCTTGGTTACCTGTTTATGAGCTTGACGTGTTTCCTTATCCTTATTTAGGCTCTCCTTGAGTGTGGCTAGCTCACGTTGATGGTTTACAAAAACTTCAAGTGATGCAGCCCACTCTTCATCAGAGTTGAAATTAAGCTATATTTACCTTTTCTTCCCTATGGTCATCTTGCCATAGCCTTCTACTTTTGCTTCCTTGTTGTTTATGGGGCATCTGCATTTATTGGTGCTACGAGAGCAAGCACCACTTCTCTCCTTGGAGGTGATTTTTCTTAAACAATAGATGGTTCTATATCTAGCGTACATTGGCTCATAAGTACAATAGCAAGAGGTTCAACCATTGGCTGATCATCAAACTGGCTAGCCATAGTATGGTCAACCTCTAGCTAATAAAATAACTAGGTAGTAATAGAAGGCTCTATAGACTTCCCAGCTAACTGTGTAGCTTGGTTATGCTCAGTTGAATCTTTAGTTGACTATGCAATATCATCATGTGTTGCCGACTCCCTAGCTAAATAGGTAGTGCCATCATGTGTGGGTGACTCTTTAGCTGACTGGATGGTATCTGGATGATCAACTTCAGGTTGACCAATTGTCTAGGTAGCAACAAAGTTTATTGCTGACTCACCAACCAACTGAGTAGTCTCAATGCTATCTGAAAGTTCAACAAAAATGGGTCCAATTTGTAAAATAGGGCTCCCTTGTTCTTGGGAAGCATCCACCACAGGTGCTTTTGATTGCTCCCTTGTGTTATATAGTTGGGTGTCTAATACCCTACTAGAATCAGAATTATACACCCCCATGTATGCCATATCTTTTAAGTCAACAGAGGAAATTGATGGGTCCATGGCCTAGTCCATCTGCACAACAACATCAGCCCTATTATTTTTTATGGTGAGCACTTGTTGCAATTGCTACATCATACTCTTCAATTAATGTAGTGTTCATCAACTACCACATAGTATGGTTTGATTATTGCTATTTAGCTATGACAACCCATAAAGATATTTGAAATTTAGCTTGTACTACATGAAATGTTTCCTCCAAACTAGAGGCTTGTGCTTGAATTTCTTGTAACTGGCTATGGAGGTCTTCCTTTGAATATTCACTATAAGGTACTACAATAGAGGCCAAGCCCTACAAAACTTGAGTACCTTGTTCATCCTCTATGGTGTGGTCCATGTTGCCCTCTGATAAATTGTAGTCGACCAATGTCTATCATCACCTCAGTTCTAGATGTAGGTGGTGATGCTATTCAAAATGGGCTTAATTTGGATTGCTCTACCTCCCCATATGAATGAATATGTTGGTAGGTAAGTGCCCTTATTTTTTCATCCTAATTATCTTCATGTCACTCACTAGATGATTCGGATGCAATTTCCTTTGCTATAATAATTAGTGGTGGTGGTGTAACTCTATATGCTTTGACATGTTGAATTAGGGCTAAAATCAGCCCATGATGTCCTAACACCACCATCGTGCCTATCTGGTATCTATTGGCCTCATCCCATAGGGCACTCATCAGATAAAATGGGATATTGATATGGTCCCCATGCAACAAATTATTTAAGAAATGAAAGTGGTTGGCATTGAGCCAGGAATATCTTTCGATGTAGGTGAAGAACCATGCCAATTGTTCAAACACCTATCACCATGCTTCTGGGACATATTATTTTGGCAACCTTGATCGTGTCAACTACATCATGGGTTACCCAAAGAATCATTGAGTGCATCACTCAATGTTACCCCCTTGTACATTTTGTCCCCTATGCATGGGAGATCGATGAATTTTACTACATACTCCTCTATCACTAGTATTACCAGCCCTCGCATCTACATGACCCCATTATCCATTGAAGCTATAAATTCTTGGCCTTGGTTAACCAAGCAATAGTAATCCAACCATCCTACAGTTTTGAATTGGTCTCAAACAAATACTGTAATGCTTGAGAGATTCATCTGCTCATATCTCTTCTGTGCATGATTTCTTGAAGGTCCTCCCATGGCATTCACTCTATTTTTTAGTCTTTCTAGTGGTGAAGCAGGTAATTATATCCATATTTAACATGCCAAAGCATGCGACTATATTCATGCATATAGTGGGCACCTATGCCCTCGTAATTAGCAATAATTATAGAATCTATGTAATTAATCTTGAAGCATGCACCTGGATATAGTTGGATATAGTTGCAACCTCCCCCATGCCTGATTGGTACCACATGGTAAATTGTTGATGTGGGGTTGCATGATTGGACAATAAAAACATGGGGTATGTACTAGCATGTAACACAAAAATATTTTTCGTGATAACTATGCACATAAATAATAGAAAAATTAGTACATACCTAGGTGATTTTTTATGAAACATGATGTGTAGGTGCCTGGTGGTGCAACTTGATTGATCAAAGCATGATTACAGTGTATCGGGGTGAATTAAGGACTTGCACAGTGCAATATCATCAAAGTAATGTTATTGGGTATTACATTTTATTAGTTTTGAGGTCTCATGCTAAAAATAAAACCTATGATTATTTATCATGGGACAACACACTTTCACATTGGAATTTAGAAGTAGTGTACCCCATTGTCAACATCTTGAGAGTAAGCATACTCTAGTGTCGATGATCAAAAAGTAGGCATACTCCATCCATAAAAAGTTGATTTCATTGTATGCTCATGGATATAGGTACCACTTATAGATATAGGTGCTACTTCTGCTCTAGATATTGGTGCTTTCCTTCGAGTGGAAGGTAGGTGCTTTTGCTACATTTGGATATAGGTGCCTTTGCTATTTTGGTTTTGAAGATAGGCACCCCCACTGCTTTGAATATAGGAACCTTATCTACTTTTGGATATAGGTGCATGTGTTCTAGATATAGGCACCTGTGTTCTATCTCTAAAGATAGGCACCAGATATAGGCACCTTTGTATTGGTTTAGATATAGGCATCACTCCCTTTGGTGGAAGATAGGCACCTTTGTGGTGGCCCGAATATAGGTATCACCCTCCTGGTGGGAAGTAGGCACCTTTTGTGTTAGCCTAGATACATGCATCATCCTCCTGGTGGAAAATAGGTGTGTGCCACCTAGCCTAGATATAGGCACCTACTATCACTGGGATATAGGTACCTTTTCTGCATTGCTACACTCCTAGAAAGTGGAAAAAAGGTGGCGTAGCTTCATGCCTGATAGGCCCATTTGACCCGGATGCCTACAACTCTGCAAATGACTCCACATGGCCTTAAAAAATGAAAACATAATAAAAGAAAAATAGGGCAACATAGCTTCATGCTTGATAGGCCTGGTAGTTTGATGCCTATATCTCTACAATAGATTCCACGTAGCCCTACAAAAAAAATAATAAAAGAAAAATATATTCTATAAATGCGTTAGAAATATATATATATATTTTTTTTTTTCTTTTTTTTTTTATTTATTTTATAGTGAATGTGTAAGCATTCATCAAATTGCTAATTTTTTTAGAGAATGGGGTCTCCCCCATGCTTGCGTCTGAGTCGATCACATGAATTGGAGGTGCATGGTAAGGTCGTAAGTGGTGGTCATTGACCATCAAAACTATGCCACTACCATCAATGGTTCTAACATAGATAACTCCATTGTTGATTACTTCAATCACCTCATACGGACCCATCCACCTCTGCATGAGCTTTCCCTTTCACTCCTAGAATTGAGAATCATATAATAGTGCCCAATATCCTTCTTTAAATCATTTTGGTCTTATGTGGTGGTCATGCCACATTGCCCTCTACTTCTACATTATTTTTGTGCACTACAATGCATCTTGCCTGTATTCATCCAATTGATTTAGTTGGTGAATACATTCTTTTTGTGTAATGTCTAGGTTCATATTGAGCTCCATAGTAGTCCATAGAGTTTTAATTTCAAATTTGATTGGCATCATTGCATTTTTCTCGTACACCAACTAAAATGGTGTAAATCTGATAGTTGATTTCCATGTAGTCCGATATGCCCATACTACTTTCGAGAGGTGTTTCTCCCAATCCTTTTTGTGTTGCTGCACTATCTTTGTTAGAATGTTCTCCAACTCTCAGTTTGTAACCTCCACCTACCCATTTGCTTGTGGATGGTATGGGGTGGTTTTGTTGTGTTAGATCTGGAACTATTGCATCAGTTCTTGAATCATCTTCGAAGTGAATTGAGTCCCCTGGTCAGTGGTAATCTCCCTAGGAACACCAAACCTAGTGAAAATAAATTCATACAAGAATTGCGCTACATTGTCTTCTTTTGTGTTCTATAGTGCCTACACTTCAACCCACTTAGTGACATAATCAGTACATACTAAAATATACCTCTTACCATTATATTATGGATTGATAGGCCCAACAAAATCCATCCCCCATTTATCAAATGGTTCAATATGCAAATGTGGTTGAAGGGGTATTTCATCTCATGGAGTTGGTCGACCTATTCGTTGACATTGATCGCAATGGTTGACATAGTTTATTGCATCTTTAAATAATGAGGGCCAATAATACCCTATTTGTAAAACTTTAAATGTAGTTCTTTTTCCTACAAAATGTCCACCACACGGTTCATCATGATAGGATTTTAAGATTTTTATGATTTCATTTTTTGCAACACATCATCTCATGATTTGATCAGGGCCAGTTTTAAATAAGCAACTATCAATCCATGAAAAGGCTACACTCTTTTCAATTAATGTTTGAGCTTCTCTGGGAGTGAGTGCAGGGGATATTTTATTGGTGGCTAAGTAATTGGCCATATCGGCATACCATGGTATGTGGTTATCAAGAGCAAAGAGATGCTCATCCAGGAATCTATCCTCAGTGGTAGTGTTATCATGAGAGATTAACCTAGATAAAAAATCTACCACAATATTATCCTTATCAGGTTTGTCTACAATAGTCACATCAAATTCTTGTAGGAGTAATAGCCATCTAATAATCCTACCACTTATCATTGGCTTGTTCATCAGATATCTGATGGTTGTATGGTCAATGTGTACAAATATTTTATAGCTCGTGATATAATGGTAAAATTTATTAATGGCATGTACAACTACCAGGAATTATTTTTCTGTGATAGTGTAATTGAGTTCAGTGCCCATAAGATTTTTACTGACATAATAGATGGCATATACCTCATTTTCTTCTTTCTGTCCTAGTGCTGCCCCTATGGCATTGTTGGATGCATCCACATAAATGTGGAAGGGGAGGTTCCAATTTGGACCTCTAAGCATAGGAGCAGTTGTCAGTTTTTCTTTTAAGGTTTGGAATACTTGCTCACATTCACTTGTCCAAACAAACTCAACATCTTTGGTTAACAATGTGTGTAGTGGTTTGGCAATTTTACTAAAATCTTGAATAAATCATCGGTAGTATCTAGTAGAGCCCAAGAAACTTTGGACATCTCACTATGTTTTGGGGGTAGGTAGTTCTTTGATAACCTCAATATTTCTCTTATCTACCTTTATCCCCTCAATAGAGATGTGGTGTCCTAAAACTATCCCTTCCATCATTAACATAAAGCATTTTTCATTACTGAGGGATAGGTTTATTTCTTGATAGTGCTGGAGTACTCTCTAGATTAGTTGTAGCTTCTTCAAAACTTTCACCATACATGATGAAATCATCCATATAGACCTCTATAATCTCTCCTACCATATCTAAAAAATACTAAGGACTACCCATTGGAAAGTTGCAGGTGCATTACACAACCCAAAAGGTAAGACACGGTAGGCAAATGTACCCCAAGGATAGGTAAATGTGGTCTTTTCTTGATCCTCTTCCCCTATTTGGATTTGATTGTAGCCACTATACCCATCAAGGAATGAAAAATATTTCCATCCTGCCAGGGTATCTAGGACTTGGTCTATAAATGGTAAGGGAAAATGGTCTTTTTGGGTGGCCTTGTTTAACATCCGATAGTCCACACAAATCCTCCATTTTCCATTTTTCTTTGGTACCACCACCAAATGTGAGACCCATTGACTATAAAAAATGGGATAGATGAATCCAATTGATAAAATTTTTTGTAATTTAACTTTTACTATTTCCTTCATGGTTGGATTCATCCACCTTTGGGGTTGTCTTACCGGTCTTGCATCATCCTCCAGGTAAATCCTATGAGTGCATACATTGGGTGCAATACCCCTCATGTCTCTATAATCCCAAGTGAAAGTAGTCTTATGTTTATTTAATATTCCTTTCAACTTCTCTTCTTGATCAGTTATCAAGGAATTATCAATGTTCAATATTCATCTAGGTTCTATTTCAATTTGTTTAACATGATTTTCCCTGCTACCAACGAGTGGGGAATCCATAGGAGGATGTGAAGATTCTCCTTGGAGAAAATTCATTATGATTTGATCTTCATCTACTTCATCCTCTACTTCATCTAGAACCATCACTTGTTGCAACATAGGCAAGGCATCATCATGAACAAATTCAGAATTAGGCTCTCCCAATTCAATGGTAGATTGTGTAGGAGGGTAAATGACTAAATTTTTAACATTTTATCCATTGGATATTATCATTTTTCTAGTCCTACAACTTATGTAGGTGTCAACCATTTCTAGCCAAGGATGTCCTAATATGAGTGGATAACCACCCAATCCTAATTTTGACTTTAGAACTAGGAAGTCTGTTGGATATTCCCATGCATCCATAGTTACAATCACGTCTTCCAACATTCCCTCCGGGAGTACTGTAGACCGATCTGCCAATTGTAAAACTATTTTGGTTGGCCTCATGTCTATTAACTATAGTTTTTGCATGGTTTCCTTAGGCATGACATTTATGGCTGCACCTAAATCTACTAAAGTATTGGGTAGCCTCAAGCCTTCAATTTGAACTATTAAAACTAGGCTTCTTGGATCAAAATATTTTTGGTGATAGGTGTTCCCTAACATTAAGTCAGCTAACTGACCTACCACGTGTACTACTTTTGACTATTGTCATCATCCTGGTCTCTTAAGACATAATTCTCTAATGGATTTTGTATAGATAGGCACATCTCGTATAGCCTAATAGAAGGGAATTATGACAATTAGGTTTTTCAACCCTTCTATTATGTCAAATTTTGATTGCATCATTTTTTTGGATTCTTGTAATATTTTGGGAAAGGGTGGAACCCCTTCATTGTTGGACTATTCAATAGTTAAATTTTCTTCCACCCCCTCTATCGAAGGTGTTGGTTCTTCTACTTCTACTTCTATTTCCTCTTCCTCCACTATTGGAGGTGTTGGATCTACTCCTACTTCTCTACCTGATCTAAGTCTAATTGGACTACAATCTACGCTAATATGATACATAGGATACATCCCCATGTCTACCTGATATGTTGGTTGATTTATCTTATTATTATTTGGATTTGGGGTTGGTTGTGTCGATAGTTGTTGTGGTCTAGAAGTAGGTGGTGCCGATAAACTAGGTTGTAGTGGGGCTTGTGTTGTTACCTGTGGAGGTGAAGTCCATGTATTATAATTTTGCCACTGCATTCCAGCTTGTTGGTATGGCATCCATGGATAAGGTGTGTAAGGAGTTGGCCCTTGGGTGGCATTCATCCAAGGTGGCTGACCCCACCATCCCATATTGGGTGTTTGAGTCTACCCTTGGTGCATAAAATTGGATCCCCCATAGGGTGGTACTACTCCTAGCATTCCACCTCCCATAGGAGACTGTTGCCAATTTCTCCTATTACCCATAAAATAAGTTTCAACTACTTCTGGTTCCTCTTTCATATTTTCTAATTGTGGGCACAACTTTATTTTGTGATCCATTTGATAAATGGCACACACTCGAACCTTATTTTCTAGATATTCATTCTTTGGGTGTTTCTTCCTACATCTTGGGTAGAAAAAGGCCAATGCTGCCTTGATTTCCTGCTTCTTTTTTTGAAGCTAGAATGTATCTAGTTGGATTGCAAGAGATGATAAAATATCACTCTTCATGTCTTCTAACAAGGTACCTATTTTTGCTTTTGTTATGGAGGCTATTGTTTTTGTTCTATGGGTGATGGGTTTACCTTTTCTCCTAGAGTAATTTTGATAAAATTATTGAATATCTGACATTTGGGTTTGGTAAATGTCACCTCCCACTAACAAGTTTAAGGCTTCTAATGACTCATTCATGAGACCCCTTAAGAATATACTTCTCAAGGATTTCTCACCTAGTTTTGCATGGGGTGAACATTGAAGATTAAAATTAAATCTACCCTAGTAATCCTCCAATGATTCTTCCTCCCTCTATGACATATCTAGGACTTCCTCTCTAGCATCCCATGCCCTACCAAAATCTTGGTATTGTTCTAAAAATATTTTCTTCATGTCCTCCCAGGTGGTAATTTGTTTGTTCCCTAAATCGATAAACCAACATAATGTTGAATCATCCAATGTAGAGGGAAAAAGTTTTAATTTTTGGGCATCAGTTTTATAATCCATTGATCTGCAAAGAACATCAAATTTAAAAATAAATAGATCAGGATCTTCTATTGGTAGTCCTCTAAATATAGGAAGGTGTGCAGGAGAAATATGTTTCATTTTAATGTCTCCTCTAGATTCTTCAATTGGAAAGTCAAAACTGGTGGAAGCCTCATCATTCCCAGCCATGGTTTTAGATGATGTAGGTGTTAAACCAGATGCTTCTACAATAACTAATAAAGCTTCACACTCATTTCTTGTGTCTTCAAATAGTAAATCTAAATCAAAACCTGAGGTAAACCCCCTTTCTAATGTTTTCCACCTTGAGTCTTTAAATAAAGTTTGTCCAAATAATGGATTAATATGCCAAGGTGTATTAGGTGGAGATGATGGTCCAACAATAGGAAGTGTTTTAGATTCTTTAGAAGGTATTTCAAGTGGTTTTGAGGTGACTTCTACTCTCTTAATAAAATATTTGTCCGATCCTCTTGGTCTTGGTGGACTCATGCATTCTCAGGTAGGGGATCTATGGGTAAGATAGTTTGAATAGTTATTTTTAGGTTGACTAACCTACAGATCCTAAAATACTATAGTTGGCACTCCTCGACAATGATACCAAAATGGTGAGCAAAAAATGGTGTTCTATAAAATAGTTATTTTCTTTCCATTTAATTATCAATCCAGGAGTTCATAAACTTGTGAGTACCTATGCACAATATATGCCTATAGTAGTTGGGAGATGAGTCCTATATATCAGTTGGTTTGGTGGGGGTGTGTTTGTTCATGTAGTTTAGTTTTAGCCAAACCAATAAAAACTAAATGCAAAAAAATAAAGCACACAATTGAAAGAAATTGTAGGAAGTAAATTGCTCACAACTGAAATTAAAATATTGAAATCAAACACATGACTGAAAGGTAAATTGCTGAAATTAAACACACAACTGGAAGTAAAATTGTAGAAAATAAACACACAACTAAAATAAATAAAACAAGAAATAAACACACAACTAAAATAAATAAAGCAAGAAATAAAATAAATAGGGGAGGATTACTGCCTGGAGTGGGCCCAAGCTCCCATAGACGGTCTACCCAACTGGTTACATAAAAATCACTCTTCCAAATACACATGAATGGAGAACACTCAAAAATTTATTAATATTTATGTAGTACAAAATAATAAAACTTCATGAATTTTTCGTTCTTCTTTTTCAGGGATGGTATAGTTTTTATACAGAATGAAGCTAATCCATATTACAAAAATAGTTTGTTCTAATTTAATCATTCATCACGATTCATTACAACCAGTTCATCCACAATTATAATTATCATCTTTTAAAGGAGCATCCATGTCTAGAATTAATTGTGAAAGATACTTAAGTTACATAATAATTTTTTTCAAAAATTCATGCAGTATCCCGATCAATCGATCAATGCATAGAATAAATGCGCTTTATTATAAGTGCCCATATTTCAATCATTGAGAGATAAACATAAATATATAGGAACCTTCTAGCCACTGGGATATAGGTACCTTTCATGTCACTAGGATATAGGCATCGACCTGCACCTAGGATATAGGCGTCGATCCTTAGTAGGATTTAGATGCCCTCTTCAGGCACCACGATCTCCTTCAAGATGTACATCATTATTCAAACACATTACACTTGTTGTACAATGCCAGGTCCATGCGGGACCTTGACTAAAAGATGTGAAAAAGCAACGAAAATCTGCATCTACACATATTTCCCACTAAAAACACCAGTCAAGCATAATATGTCATTTTCCATTAAATATATGCAATAATTACACAAAAATGCACTCCTAGTGTTAGACATGCCATACAATACCCCTTTTAAACATGCATAAAAATGAGCATTTTTGGTGCTCATCAGTCATGTACTAGTATGGTACACCAAGAACCCTACCACTATCCCATAGAGCATAGTCATCAAAGCATTGACCCTGTATTGCCCTACCAACTCATTGACATGGATATCACTCTATTGGATCTCATGGGTCCAATCCCTTAATAATATTTATAGTGTGGCCTATCACCCTCATGCTTTGTAAAATTTCATCCCCCTAATAGGGATGCACAAGATGTGCCACATATCCTCTAGTATGACCATCATCTCCTCCATTGGTAATCAGAAGGTAGACAATTCTGAATGCCACATCTCTGCCAGTGTTGTCAATAGTGATCTATCTATCTTAACCTGAGGTATCTCTACCATATGTAATAGCCCCCCACCCCTAGAGTGTTCCTCTATGTTGTGAGATCCCATAGCTTCTCTTCCAAGGAGATTGGTTGTCACTCCCTTCTCTCCAATACATCATGCTACAACCAAAAATAACAAATTTTTTAATTAGCTCCAAAATAAT
Organism: Wollemia nobilis; assembly: GCA_028583015.1. Lineage (NCBI taxonomy): Eukaryota > Viridiplantae > Streptophyta > Pinopsida > Araucariales > Araucariaceae > Wollemia > Wollemia nobilis. The sequence continues at coordinate 44,557 of JAQPPZ010006593.1, read as the reverse complement.
ATAAATAAACCAAAAATAAAATCAAACATATTTAAGCAAGATAATCTAATCTCTCCTTTCTCTTCTAGTTTTTATTTTCTTGGTTTTTTTTTCTTTTTTTTTCTTCTCTCTACCAAAATCATTCCCCACTCTTACCGAGCATAAATTCATCATCTTCCTTTTTTTGTTGAATTCATACCCCATACTTGTAGGTAAAAAATTTGCACGTTGTAAGTTTAGGGCATGAATTCAGTCACCACCATAATCCAGTCGAGTTTATGATTGATCCTCAAATTCATGTTGGGTTGCACATGATGATTTCTTATAAAAAGACAAATTAAATGCTTAAAGGAACTAAAAACCTAATCTAGCCTAGTCTAGAGGAAGGATTTTAGTCCTTACTCATGCTCGATATGCTACTGCACCGACCTTACCCCTCATAATGGTTGAATGGTGTGTGGGAAGTTCCATTTATATTTTTCTCTAGAGATCCTTTTCTTCTTCTCGTGTGGTGAAAATAAATTCTTTTTCATCCTCTCCCCTTCTTATACCCCTCTTTTTCTTTCTCCTACTTGTGTTTTTTCCCTCTTATTTTTTTTGTTGTTCTCTTTTTTCTACGTCTACTTATTTCAAGTTTCCTTAGGAATTTTACATTCCTTATGAAACTTGAGGGGGCACCCTGACTAAGAGGCGTTAAAGTCTCTAATGCCTCATTTTGCATGTAAAATTTTGAAGTGTCTAAAATGACACCATTTTTGCACCACCTCTTTCTTCTAAACTAGCCACCCCTTTTTATGTTCGATGTTCTCCACCCACAAGTGTCTACATATTTATTTGATGCATTTATTAGGCCATAAATGCATCAAAAAGGGGGTAAAATGTAGAAATAGAAAATTTTCCCACCTAAATGAGTCATTTTTCCATAGAACCCCTAGGAAGTCCCTAAAACTTATTAAGTGTAAGTTTAGGCTTCTCTCCTCATTCTTATTTGCTTTTTTCCCTAGTTTTACCGAATTCATGATCATCTAGTATGGGGTGTGAATTTGATAAATTAGGGTTTTCTCTTAGAAAACACAATTTTTGGTCCAATCTCTAGAATGTCGACCCTCCTCTAGGTTTTGTCCTTTGTTTTCCTATCCTTTTTACCTAAAATCCTCTTATAAATAGAGGGATTAAATCCTTTTTTTTTCCTAAAAAGCAAGTTTTTCTAACAAGTTTTTCCAAGCAATTTTGATGGATTTTCTTAACAAGATAAATTTTTTAGGTGTTCTTCTTAATGAAAAAGAAACATGGTGAAGCGGTACTCTAAAACCATAAACTAGTTTTTGATCCATCAGATCGTAGATGTGCAAGTGAAGAGCATAATAACAGATACACAAATATTTTACAAAAAAAAAGGAAGAAAAAGAGGGATTATAAACTTAAAGAAAAAGATGAGATAGGAAAGGAACAAAAAAATTTATTCCAAAAAAAGAAGTGATATATCTACAAAAATTTGTTTATGTTTTGACCTATAGGTTTCATCAGTGGAGTGAGCTTCAAAGAGGTACAACCTCTCTTTTTAAAGATCTAAATCTAGGGGGGAAGCTAAAAAATAATGCATGTGGGATAAAAACAACCAAGCATTGTTACAAACCACAAGTTTATAGACCAAAACAGTGAAAAGAAGAGAAGTCCCAAGCTCAACCCCTCCAAAAAACACACCCACCAAAAAAAGAGAAGAAACACATTAAAATACAAAAATACAAGGTGGGAAATAGAGTCCCTCAAATAAATTTAATTTTTACAAAGATAAGATCAAAGAGGTTTTTGAATCCATAAAAAAATGATGCCTTGAGCAATGTGCTTGAGTTCTCTATCTTTTCTCCATTTTTCAAACTTTGGAGAAATAAAATATCTATGCCGATTTGAAAAACTCTGACAAAACTGTAGTTGTCTAGCTTCAAAATAAGGGGAACTATTTTAATTTTGGTTCCATGTTTGCATGCTGCTCACTCCAAACATCTAGCCAAAAATGAAGGCCTACTATCAAATTTAATTTTCTCAAAGGGAGGAGAAAATTAATGTGATATCCCCTAGCTCTGAGTCTATTAAAAAATTTATATTTAATAGAAATAAATCCATCCCTGGAGCTTTCTCTAACTAGAAATATATTGAGTTCACTCATGATAAAGAAATTTTATTGATGAACTAGATGATGGGAGGAATTAGGGATGTATTGATAGGCATTCATCAACTTCTAAAATAATTTGGTGTAGAGAATTCCAGTATGAGCAAAAATCAGGCCCCTTAAAAAATATAGTATCTAGAAGTGTTACTTCAAAATTAGAAACAAAGGAAGTAATTTTAATACTATCATAGAAGGAACCATAGGAAATAAGAAAATCATTAATATTCTCCTTAGGGCCATGCTAAAATCCAATGGCATCATCAATATATCTTTTATAGAATAAAATATTTTCTACAACAATATTATTAAATACCTATTCCTTTAGATGATAGAGAAATAAACAAGCATAAACCACAAAAAAATTACTTTCCATGGTTGTTCCTCTTATCTAATTGTATATTTTCCCTTTGAACTCTAAGTAGTGTTGTGTTAACACTATCTTTGCAAACCTTACCACAAAGCTTATCTTGTTTGGATCAAATTCATCGTAAAAAATGACATAGGGTTTCCAGTACTTGATAGGTGGGGATGCTAGGATAGAGACTCTCATAATCAAAAGATAAAATAATGATATCTTAAGAAAAAGTATGTCCTTGCAAATCTTTAATTAGAGATATCGAATCCAAGAGATGACTTTTTTGCTTCAACAAAATTAGCAAGAGCAGATGATGAAACCATTTAGAGGTAGGTTCATGCATGAAACCATAATAGGAATAGATGGGTTGGCCAAAAAGTTTGGGATTATTAGTAGGTAAAATACACACACTTTGGTAGAGGATGGTGTTACCTGAAGCATAACTTTCCTATGGTAATATGAAAGTAGATTCCTCCTAAAATCCCAACCAAGCAAGTCTTGGAGTTGATAAAAAATATCCTTCCAAGGGACTCTATTCACATCAAAGTACACATTTTTATCTAAAATTTAAGAAAAACCTTCTAACATATACTAGTCCATGGACAAAACACAAACACCAAAATTTTTATCTATAGGCCTAATGACAATGGAGTTGTCATTGACAAGGGAATGAATGGCAGACCAGATATGGAGCAAAAATTTACTTTGGTGGGTGGGATTGGTAGAAAATAATTTGTTATTGAGGATTTTTTCACCAATGCTAATAATTTCTTCCAAAGTCCTATAAAATTTTGAGAGAATAAAACTTGGGTTGGAGAAATGCAAAGGATCAATGGGCTTAGGGAATTTTGGAGGGCCACCTCTTTGTACAAAGAACCATTCAAGATAAAAAAATCTATAAAAGGCTAAAAAATCCTATTTTAGAACATTTTGGCCATGGGAGGAGGAATAGGGAGGAACTTTAAACCTAGGTTGAGAGCCTTAATTTTATTCTAGGTAAGTTTTCTAAAGAAAAAATTATGGACGGTAAGATTTTTAATTTTACCATCCACAACCCAAACAAGACTCCTGTAAAAGTACCAATGGCCAAAATATTGTGGGCTAAATTTTTTGGACCAAGGGGTTATTTTTGGTTTCTACCACAATTTTAGCATCGAAAGAACCCCTGCCCTTGCTGCTTCTGAATAGAGGGGACAAAAACCTTTCTTGGATTCTCAAAACTAGAGCTGCAAAAATTTCTTCCATTATCCTATTGAAATTGCTACTGCACAAAGGAAGTGTGGTTTTGAAAGTTTATCCTCTCATTTTGTCTTCTTGGAGAAGTGTATCAAAAGCTTAAATCATGCCCCTATTGCTACTATTGCCTTTTGTTGTTGTTGTTGTTGTTGTTGTTGTTGTTGTTTTTGCTATTTATTCCTTTGTTGTGGCTACCATTGTTAATATTTATTTTTATGCTATGGATGTCGTTGTTGTGATTGCATTTTTTGTGTAGTAGAGGCTCTCTGGTTTGTCCCTCTACTATGAATTCTATTCTTTTTGTGTTGGATAGGAAAGTTCTTTTGTGCACCTATGATTAGTTTTTCCAAATGATTGATTTGCTACTTGATTTCTCTTTTAACCAAGTCAGCTATAATTTATGTAGCTTCTTACATATTAACTTCTAGGACTTCTGAAGCGACATTCTCTCAAGCAACTTTGGCTTTCTCTTGTATGTATTTTTGGATTTGCATTTCAACTCTCCAGGCCTAAATATTTCCCTCAAAAATCTCTTTAATATGGGATTCTCATTTTGAAGCAATTTCTTGAGAAATTATCTTGTGTTTATTTACAAAATCTACAAAAATTTCATTAAATGCAAGAAATAAAATGTTAGAAATATAATAATTATCCTGAGTAGCTAATTTATATGTGTATTTTTTAAAATTATAGATGTACAATTTGGCCATTTCCAAGAAAAATATTTCTATGAGTGCCTTCGACTCATTAGAAAATTGTTTATTAATATCTTTATTTAGAAGTTGAAGGCGCGGTCTTTCCATTTGTATGCTATGGAGAAAAATGCATTTTCCCAAATTCCCTTCAAGTCAAGCTAGCCTGGAATGGTATTTTTTTGCCTTTCTACTCAAAATATTGAATTCTTTGAACCTTATTTCCAACAACTTATCCAAAGAATTTGGTCATGGAGGAACACCATGCATTGAACCAATTCCATATATGAAGGTCATTCTCTCATATATGGAAGTAAATCTTTCATTCTAAGCAAAAAATTCTATTTTTATTAGACCTCTACAAAAAATTTCCACTTTCTCTATGCTGAAGACCCATTCTTCAAGCTCCCAAATTTGCTATCGTGAATCCTCTTATCATAAATCCTTACAAGGAATATGAATAGGGGAACTAGATGGACTATCAAGAACTATAGGAGAGGATTCAAAATTTGAAAGGTTGATAACTGGTAGAGCAGTGTGCACCATTAATGGGTAAACTCATTAATGAAAAATAAAATATGGTAAAGTAGTATTCTAAAAATATAAACTAGTTTATGATCCACTAGATCATAGATGCTTAAGTGAAGAGAATACTCCTAGTGCTGCAAGATTTTTGGTTCACAAAATCACATTACATGCAAGCGAAGAGTGTAATACCGGTAGTAAAAATATATTAGAAAATAGAAGGAAGAAAAAGAGGGATTATAAACTTAAAGAAAGAGATGAGTTAGGAAAGGAACAAAAAATATTTGATTGAATTTTTATTTACAAAAAAGAAGTGATACATCTATAAAACTTTGAATGTGTTTCAACCTACAGGTCTCATCAGTGGAGTGAGCTTCAAAGAGGTACAACCTCTCTTTATAAAGACCTAACTCTAGGGGAGAGTTGAAAAGTAATGCATGTGGGATAAAAACACCCAAGCATTGTTACAAACCGTAGGTTTATAGACCAAGAAGATGAAAAGAAGAGAATTCCTAAGCTCAACCCCCCAAAAAACACACCCACCCAAAAAAGAGAAGAAACACATTAAAAAATGCAAAACTACAAGGTGGAAAATAGAGTCTCTCAAATAGTTTTATTTTTACAAAGATAAGATCAAAGAGGTTTTTATTTTCTCCAAAAAATGATGCCTCAAGCAATGTGCTTGAGCTCTCTATCTTTTATCCATTTTTCAAACAATGGAGAAATAATATTTGTGCTTATTTGAAGATCTTTGATAAAACTATAGTTGTCTAGCTTCAAAATAAGAGGAATTGTATTAATTTTGGTTCTATGTCTACATGCTGCTCACTTCAGAACTCTAGCCAAAAGTGAAGGTCTACCATCAAATTTAACTTTCTCAAACAAAGGCAAAAGAAAATTAATTTGATATCCCCTAGCTCTAAGTCTGTTAAAAAAATTATTTTTAATAGAAATAAATCCATCCCTAGAGCTTTCTCTAACCAAAAATCTATTGAGTTCACTCATGATAAAGGCCTTTTGTTGATGAACTAGATGATGGGAGGAAGCAAGGATGTATTGATAGGCATTCATCAACTTCTAAAACAATTTGGTGTAGAGAATTCTAGTCTGAGAAAAATTAAGCCCCTTAAAAAATATAGTATCTAAAAGTGTTACTTCAAAATAAAAAACAAATGAAGTAATTTTAATACTATCATAGAAGGAACCGTAGGTAGTAAGAAAACCATTAAGATCCTCCTTAGGGCCATGCCAAACTCCAATGTCATTATTAATGTATCTTTTATAAGATAAAATAGTTTCCATAGCAACATTATGAAATACCTATTCCTCTAGATGACAAAGAAATAAACAAGCATAAACCACAACAAAATTACTTCCCATGGTTGTTCCTCTTATATTCCTATATGTATTACAAAGGAATGTAAGAAAGTGAGTATACCATGGCTCTTTAGGGGTAGAATATTTAGTTAAAAGGACTTCAAGAGAAGTGACTCTAGACAATGCAATAGCAGGCTCTCTAATTTGATGAATGATGATGGAAACCTACTTGTCCTCAATCTCTAAAGATATTAAATATGTATTGATAGCCTTAGTATATGAATATCAGTTTCTAGAATAAAGGATGCCTTTGACAGTGATCTAGTCAAATAAAGATAACAACTGGTCATTTTGAGTTTGTAAGTCTTGATTTTATCATCCTTAGTTTGGTAGATACCATTGAACTAATTAACAACTAATTTAGAATCACCAAAGATAGATAAAAATTTGATCTTGAGAGTCAGAGTTGTACGGAGGACTAAAATGAGGGCTTTATACTTAGTAGTGTTATTGGTGTAGGAGAATTAGATCTCAAAGGATACATGAATGAATTGTTACTAAGGAGTATTCAGAACAATACCAGTGACCTCACCTTTAGTGTAGTGAGCACCATCAAAGAACAAGGTCCAAGTGGCAAGTGGCTCAGCCTCAAGAGAGAAGATAGTCATTTGGAAATCTGGCAACTATTAGATGAGTATCTTCTAAAGAAGATGCACTTAATAGATCTTACAATGACTTGGCCCTTGATGGAATTATTATTAATAAAATCTAAGTCAAAATCATTGAGGGATAAAATTCATTTGGAAATTCATCCAAACAAATGGAGTTTGAACATTAAGTATCATGGAGGATTAGTTTTGGTAATGACATAATTTTTTTGGCTAAGCATGTAATGTTAGAGATTTAGAGTGGTAAATATAATAACAAGGCATAAATTTTATGTAGAAGTATAGTGGGTTTCATAACTAACTAAAGTGTGACTAATATAATAAATACTCATGTTGTAGACCATCATATTGAGCTAGCATAACACCCAACATGTGAATAGAGGTAGACATGCATAGTAAAAAAGGTTTGAGAGGATTAGGTGGGATCAGAACAAGCAAAGATAAAAAATATTTCTTCAAATCTTCGAACACCACCTGGCATTTACTATCCCAAATAAAAGCATTATTCTTTTAAAGAATATTTGATAATGGTTGTAATTTATCAACACAATGGGCAATAAAGCACATAAGGCTTGAATTTTACCTTGAAAACTATGCAATTGAGTCATATTTTTAAGGGGAGACATGTTAGTAATAGATTTAATCTTGGCTAGATCAATTTTAATACCATGATGAGATACAATGAAACCTAGTAGTTTACCCAAGGTGACATCAAAGATGCATTTATGTGGCTTTAGATAGATGTTATAAGCTCTCAGGAATTCAAAGATGCATTGAATATAATGAGGATGATCATCAACATAATACTTAATGTTGTCATGCATCATGTCATGGAAGATATATATAATGGTGTGTTGGTATGTAGCACTAGTGTTATTAAGACCAACATGCATGACTTACTAGCAAAAGGTTCCCTAAGGAGTAGTGAAGGTAGTTTTAGCCTAATCCTTAAGAGCAATATGGACCTGGTTATGTTCGAAGAAACCATCCATGAGGGACAACATACTACAACCAATAGTAAAATCAAAAATCATATCAATATTAGGTATAGAAAATTCATCCTTCAAATAATCTACATTAACATCTTAAAACTTAGTACACATGCATATAACACCTTCCTTTTTTATCACAAGGATGATGTTAAAAATCCAATCAGAATAATCAATGGCCTTTATAAAGTTAAAATGAAGAAGGTTTTGGATCTCATATTTGACAAGGAGAGTGACTTTAGAGTGTATTTTTTAAAGATTTTCTTAATAGGCTTAGTGTCAAGGAAAATGATTAAGTGATGAATGACTAGGGATGGATCTATCCCAGGCATAACAACATAGATCCTTGCAAATATAACATGGAAATATCAAAAAATATTTTTATATTCCAATCATGATTTAGAGTTTAGCATTGCACTTAACTTAAGGATATTTATGTTAACATCCATATTTATGTTAATATCTATGGTTTCTTCTATTATCAAAATATGTGAATCATCCTCAAAATATGTGAATCATCCTCAAGTTGAGAAGGAGCAGGTGCTGGGTTGTTAATACACATCATTTAATTTCATTTATTTTATCAATACAGGGTGATGTCCAAGGATATCTATGATAGAGGAGGTTTATGGTTTCAAAATTTAGAGATCAAGACACTTGCTTGTCTAGTGGGAACGTAGTTTCATAAAGTCCTCATAGAAATTAAACTTAATTACTTTTGTAAATTTAAACCTATTTACTTTTGTATATTGAAATCTATTTACTTTTGTAGGATTAAAATGTGTTGATGGAAGAAAGAAACTACATTATGGTTGCTAAATTGAAATGACATAAAATAAAAATGCTTGAAATGAAATAACAAAAGTGACAGTGTTGGAATATAAATCTATTGAACTAAAACTGCTAAAATAAGAAATACTTCTAAAATTGTAATTAAATTGCTAAAGTGAAATTGTAGAAATAGAAATGAGAAAGACAGATGCAAAAAATGTTAGCTAGTTGGAAACAACACACAAACATGTATATCTAGAAACAAGAGAAAAATAGAACAAAAATAAAGCAATTTTTTTTATGCATGTAAAGGTCTAACTATTAATTTATTTAAAAATACAAGTATTTACAAAAAAAAAAGTGGATAGGAATTGTAGACACCAAATCAGCACCAATCCGATTATGTGACAACAAGCACTGATCGAAGTGACAAGCATAGCCCCCAGGGCAGTCCCCAGAGGTTAAACAGTGGTCCTAACCACTCCCAAAAGTAGTTTGGAAGGTAAAAGGTCAATTTGGCACCTTTTGGCACTTTGCTCCCTACTTGTCCCACCCTGGGACGATTACAAACTGGTATTCGTCCCACCCAGGGACGATTATCAGCATTTGCCCCAGGGTGAGGCAAATAGAAGGTTTGACTGGAAAAAAAAGTCAAACCTCAATAGGTCTGCCAGTTAATTGTAGCTTCAGGCCATGCAATTGCGAGGAACGACTTCAAATCAAGAAGAGAGACTTCAGTCATGCATGTATTTGATTTTTGGAGGCTTCATGCAAGGAGACTCTAAATCAGGGAATAATATTTTTCCCAAAATAGGACATGCAACTCCAGTGGCGCCCTCGCATGCACATTCAAATGGAGAGACCCTAGGTCTATAAATTGGTGAGTCTTATCACCCAAAATATAAAGAGAGAGGTAGCATTTTGAGCAACGAAGTGCTGCCATTTTACATCCACACACATACCTTTTGATTTGTGCATTTCACATCCTTGATCTCTTTTGGAAGGGAGGTCATAGGGTGGTTATTGGAAGTGCAAATCTGAGCCCAAACCCAAACATTTGGCCATAATATCCCACCAAATTTGCCAAAAACACCCCATAAGAGGTTTTGGACCCATCCCAAGTGGATTGGTGCCAAAACAGAGTCCCAAACAGCGGGCATCCTGCCCCCGGGTGCCCCCCAAAATGTCGCAGTTCTAAACGCCCCACCCAGGAGCAATTAGAAATCTGTGCATTTCTTTGATTTTTATTTTGCATATGATTCTAGGTTGTTTACATATGTTGTCATTTAAATTTTAGGTTATTCTGAAAAGTTTTGATCATGCTTTTATCATTTCCCGCCTTCACTAACATGCAGATAGGGCCATCATATTCTGGGTGATAGAGGCCAAATTGAGAAAATATGACCTTTTGGGTCTTCCCAAAATACCCCCAATTAGCTAACCCCAACTTTGCAGGTGATTTGGAGCTTCCCGAATTGGACATTTGGGACTATGCCTTTTAACACTTTGTTGCAGGTTTATTCGTCCCGCCCCAAAGCGAATACAAATCTGTGAAGAATTTCCCAACTGTTCCACTTGCAATGCCCTCCTGGTAACTCGTTGGAACAAAATTTGCCTTCGGTTAATAGTGTTGCGCCTTAGACTTTGCCAACATTGAATAGATAGATCTTGCTTGAGATCATCTGTCTAGTCTCCAGAGAAGGCTGGTTCCTTTGAGTTTTTTAGAGAAAAGGGGAACAAGAGATAAAGGGAAATATAGCCTAAGCTAGAAACTTTTCTCACGGTACAGATTAGACAACATCAAAGACAGATTTACTTACTTCTATCCAAAGCATTTAAAACACATTCCCATGCAAAAATTATATAATTCCAGATATGATTTCTGATATTTCGTTTAGCATGCGTATATATTAGATTCTTATTCCAGCAATATGATTTATGTATTGTGAAAGTTTAGATACAAGAACAGACTCAATTTACAATTCAATATTGTAAGCAAAAATAAAGAACATTAGTACATACACTTGCACGATATGAACCAGAAGCCAATGGGAGATGCGATTTTATTGCTTGTATTCAAAGTACGTACACACAGTCTTGTAAACATCCAAGAGCCGACCCTTTTTCTGGAGTCGCTCACCCCTATATATACCCTAAAAGAGTATCTTTTCCTAAGTACATCTTACTTATTTTACAAGCAATCATCTATAGTTTCTAACAATACACAACGGATTTCCCGCAGATTGGATAGATTGGTAATCATCCAACGGACCTGCCAGGTTATAATCAATAGACCATTCTTCAAAAATCGGCACCTAATGTCAGTGCTCGTCTCCAGTTGCCAAAAATATACTTTATTCCTTTACAGCTAGCGTGTCGCGAAATCGCGACATTCTTTCCTTGCTTTGCTTTTTTGCCGCCTCCAACCGCGAAAATGAGACATGTCGCGAAATTGTGACCTTCTTTCCTTGCTTTGGTCTTCTGCTGCTTCTAGCCATGAAAATGAGACATGTCACGAAATCACGACATTCTTTCCTTGCTTGGCTCTTCTATCGCTTCCCGTCACGAAAATGAGACATGTCGCGAAATCGCGACATGTCTTTCCTTGCTTTGCTCTTCTGCTACTTCTAGCCGCGAAAATGAGATATGTCGCGAAATCACGACATTCTTTTTCCTTTTGGCTCTTTCTCTTTGCTTTGGACCACGAAAATGCGACATGTTGCGATATCGCGACACTTCTCCCTCTTGGCTCTTTCTCTTGCTCTTTAGCCGCAAAAATGCAACATGTCGCGATATCGCGACACTTTTTGCCCTTTGCTCTTTCTCCTTACTATGAACCGCGAAACTGAGACATGTCGCGATATCGCGACACTTTTTCTCTTTTGGCCGTGACAAAGCAACATGTCGCGATATCGCGACACTTTTTCTCTTTTGGTCGCGACAAAGCAACATGTCGCGATATTGCGACACTTTTTCTCTTTTGGCCGTGACAAAGCAACATGTCGCGATATCGCGACACTTTTTCTCTTTTGGCCGCGACAAAGCAACATGTCGCGATATCGCGACACTTTTTCTCTTTTGGCCGCGACAAAGCAACATGTCGCGATATCGCGACACTTTTGCCACCTTGTGCCTTTTCTTCTCTTTTGTCGAAAATACAACATGTTGCGATATAGCGAAACTTTTGCCTTTTGCTCTCTTTTGCTGCTCTTAGCCGCAAAAATGAAACATGTCACGATATCGTGACACTTTTTCTCCTTGCTTCTTTTTGTTGCTCTTAGCCGTGAAAATGAAACATGTCGCGATATCGTGACACTTTTGCCTCTTGCTCCCTTTTGCTGCTCTTAGCCGCGAAAATGAAACATGTCGCGATATCGCGACACTTTTGCCTCTTGCTCCCTTTTTGCTCTTAGCCGCAAAATGAAACATGTCGCGATATCGCGACACTTTTTCCCTTTTGGCCACGACAAAGCAACATGTCGCGATATCGTGACACTTTTTCCCTTTTGGCCGTGACAAAGCAACATGTTGCGATATCGCGACACTTTTTCTCTTTTGGCCGTGACAAAGCAACATGTCGCGATATCGTGACACTTTTTCCCTTTTGCTTTTCTTTTTGCTTTGAACCGTGAAAATGCAACATGTCGCGATATCGTGACACTTTTTCCTCCTTGCGGTGTTTTGCATTTTCTTTGATATTTAGCATATGGGCCACTTCGGTCCTCTTGGAAAATATGCAAAAAGGAGCATCAGATGTTTTTCTGTAGTTAGTCACTTTTTGACTAACATTCTTGGTGCCTTCCGAGGGATTTTTTGCTTGCAAAAATTTTGAACCAGGCCTTTATCCATTGGGTATCGGAGTCAACAACGCAGTTGTAAAAAGAATCTTTCAGAGAAAGACAAAGAACACAGGAAAATGCACTTAGATCAAACGTGAACATTACCTCACCAAAACTCCCTTTATACCTTAGTATCTCTATTCAAAAAAAAATGTCGACTTCTGATTGGCTATGACTGAAAATCTTGTTTTTTTTTGTGTTAAGGCTGAAAAAATGGTAATATTTACAAATATTGTCTGAATATGCTTATATTATACTGTACATATAATTCCTTTTTTGCTTTTGCCTAAAAGGCTTAGCTCCTTTTTTACGCACTTCTCTGATCTGGTTCCCTTCCTCTTCATCCCGTAGATCCCGGCTGGCTGAGCAATTCATTTCAGGGATTAAGAAATCTAGTACCTTTTCATCATTTTCAAAAACTTGTCGAAAAATATTTTTATCAGGTACTGAAGGCCTGTATATAAGTCTAACAGTTTTAGACTTCTGAATAACATTACTTACAGGACAAAAATTAGCTCCCACTGAAGCTAACAAATCTGCATGGGTATTTTGTTCTCTAGGGATAAACTTTATATTTAGGGCCTCAAAGGCCTCTAAGAGATCCCACACTTTGTTCCTGTAAGCCTTCAAATAATCCTGTTTACTTATACCTTTTTTGGTGACTTGATTCACAATAAGTTCTGAATCTCCATAGATGAGTAATTGTTTGATTCTCAATTTCTCAGGCTTTCTTAACCCTAAGCATAGGGCCTCATATTCTGCCGTTTTTTTGGAGCAACTCCAAGTCAACCTGTAAGAGAAAACCTTTCTCTCCAGGAGAAATCAAAACTATTCCGGCACCAGCTCCATTCTTGCACCTAGCCCCATCAAAGAAAAGCTTCCACAAATGATTCACAGAACCATCCTCTTCTAGGGAGGGTACCAATTTTCTTTTTGGTTTCTCAATAGAATAGTTTCCTATTTCTGTTTCTATCATGGCATTAAATTTCTGTAGAGAAAACTCGTCCTCATCTTGGAGCTCTTCTAATGTTTCTTCCATTAGGTCTTCTTCTATTGTTTCTTCAGTCATCATATTTACACGATCAGTTTCACCAATCCTTTCTACATGAAATGTCGATGGTTTCTCATTAAAAATCTTGACCCTTCTACCTTTGAAAGGTATCTCCAAATGAGAATAATCTAAGGATAAGTATCCTCCTATCTTTGCTATGAACTCTCTGGATAGACACATACCAAAATAGGGCTCCAAGTCTACGACTACTACCTCTTGTATGACTGTCATCTGAGGCAAATTATGCAGCCGTATGGGAATATCCTTTATCACTCCTAAAGTTTTTACTGGAGTACCATCTAACTATAGGACGCCTACGCTGCTCCTAGTGTACTCCATTCCCATAATATCACATACTGCTTTGGGTATCACAGTGGTAGTAGCTCCTGAATCTATCATGCAGTTGTGGAGAACCCATCCTTTCATTTGAAGGGATAAATAAAAGGGGGGGGCCTGTTCTTACCAGTGGCAGATGTCAAGTTCGTTAGAATCATTTTCGAAGATGATGCAGTCCCACCTCCATTTTTCATTGTCCTTAGGGATTCCTGTAGGAGATTGATTTGACCTGGGATTTGAAAAGCATCATACATACTTGCCTTAGAAGGAGTCTTTTTCATTTCCTCCACTATACCGAATATAGGTGAATCAACTATCCTTTCTCTTTCTTTGGCAAAAGTTTCACATTTATTTTTGTATCCCTGGGTAGCTTCAGCTTCTTTGCCTTTTTGTCAGCGAGGGGAAACTCAACCTTTCCCTAGCCTGTTCTTGGGTTTCATTTTCCCCCTGAGGAAAAAATTCTTTGTGTGTTTCTTGCCCTTGACTTTTGGCTGGAAACTGATATTCTCTTTCCTGAGGGAGACTTCCTTTAGGATTTTCTTTGGGAACTTCCTTGGGAGCAGGGGAAACATCCAATGGTTGAAGCTCTTTAGGGTCTGCTTGCAGTGGTTTCTTACCTGATCTTGTCAAAATTGAAACTTGTTCTACTGTAGGCATCATGAAGTTGTGGTCCTCCTCTCTAATTATATTTACACGGCTTTTCATTTTTTCTTTACTCTTTTCAACTGCTATACTTTGTACATAATGCTGGTGTATTATACACGAACTTTCCCCATGTGGATCGTTACATGTAGTACACCAAGAGTTAGAATCAATGGGAGGCTCATCGGCCTCCACTGTCTCATTTGTATATACCGTGCTCGGTCTTACATGTCCCCTATTGCTTGATTGTGTTGCATCTCCTGTTACCTGAGGGAACCTTCTTGGCGAAAAACTCCTTTCAGCCTCTCTTTTTCATGGATGCCATTTCATTTGACAATGCCTTCATTGTATTAATTATGGTCGTGTATTGATCACTAGGGGGAGCTGATGCAAGGGGTGTGGCTGGTAATGCATGAAATGCAGGAGGTGCAGCTATAGCTGGGAGGGCCTGCGTTGATGGGAGTACAGGCAGTTTAGAGATTGACGCTTGGGAAAACTTTGGTAAAATTGGCAATAGAGTTTTTGATGGATATCTTTTTGTAGCGATGAGATCAGCTTCGCCCTTTGCTGCCTCTACATAGATCCCAAGAAAAGTGGTTACACGGGATTGCCTTATTATCATACTGAGCTCTGAATCAAAAGCCCTTAGATAATAGCATATAGCTTGTTCTTCCATGGGCTTTAGGCCTTGAGGTACTCTATCACGAGTTCTGGTAAACCTGATGTTGAAATCTTGGATTTCTTCTTGTGGATGCCTCTCAATGACAAGTGAATTGATTCAGCAATGTGAAAGGATCCGCATGTATATTGAATTCATCGACCATACGGCCGACTAGTACTGCCCAAGAAGTAATGGATCCAATGGGAAGCGCTCTGTACCAATAGAGCATCTTTCCTTTCAAAGATATGATCAACAATCTGACCATTACATCTTCCTCAGTGATGTTGTAAATAGATGCTAGCGCTGAAACATCTAAACAGTGCTCATCTGCTGTTTTTCCTGTTCCATCAAAGGTCGATAAGGCTTTTAATGCAGCTTGTGGAATTTGGTGGTGTGTTCCCAAGTTCAAAGGGCCAGTTTGATTCCACACAAGATGCGTTGGGGTAGGGGCTACTGCCATGATTGCTAAAGGAGTTACAACTGCTATGGGATTGCTTTCAGATGCTCCTACAATGGGTGGTAAAGAGGTGCTAATGGTGCCGAGAGGATTTGATCATGCGGCTAGCACAGGGTGTGCTTTTAGGCTTTCGAGATGTAGTTCAAAAAACTCGATAGGTTCTTTAGAGTTTCTAGCTCGAGATCTGGTTATCATATGGCTATATAACTAGAAGGCTTCTAGACAAGGTCTTTCTTTTATGGTCTAAAATGCAACGGAGTCGCCAGGTGATTTTTCTTGAGATTTTGCAAACAAAATGCTCTGAAGGTAAAACACCAAAACTTATACAATACTATGGGATTGCTGGTCCCACCAGGCATGCCAAAAACTGTTGGAACAAAATCTGCCTTCGGTTAATAGTGTTGTGCCTTAGACTTTGCCAACATTGAATAGACAGATCTTGCTTGAGATCATCTGTCTAGTCTCCAGAGAAGGTTGGTTCCTTTGAGTTTTTTAGAGAAAATGGGAACAAGAGATAAAGGGAAATATAGCCTAAGCTAGAAAATTTTCTCACGGTATAGATTAGACAACATCAAAGACAGATTTACTTACTTCTATCCAAAGCATTTAAAACACATTCCCATGCAAAAATTATATAATTCCAGATATGATTTCTGATATTTTGTTTAGCATGCGTATATATTAGATTCTTATTCCAACAATATGATTTATGTATTGTGAAAGTTTAGATACAAGAATAGACTCAATTTACAATTCAATATTGTAAGCAAAAATAAATAACATTAGTACATACACTTGCACGATATGAACCAGAAGCCAATGGGAGATGCCGATTTTATTGCTTGTATTCAAAGTACGTACACACAGTCTTGTAAACGTCCAAGAGCCGACCCTTTTTTTGGAGTCGCTCACCCCTATATATACCCTAAAAGAGTATCTTTTCCTAAGTACATCTTACTTATTTTACAAGCAATCATCTACAGTTTCTAACAATACACAACAGATTTCCCACTGATTGGATAGATTGGCAATCATCCAAATGGACCTGCCAGGTTATAATCAATAGACCATCGACACACTTTTTCTCTTTTGGCCGTGACAAAGCAACATGTCACGATATCATGACACTTTTTCTCTTTTGGCCGCGACAAAGCAACATGTCACGATATCGCGACACTTTTGCCACCTTGTGCCTTTTCTTCTCTTTTGTCGTGAAAATACATGTCGCGATATCGCGACACTTTTGCCTCTTGCTCCCTTTTGCTGCTCTTAGCCGCGAAAATGAAACATGTCGCGATATCGCCACACTTTTTCTCCTTGCTCCTTTTTGTTGCTCTTAGCCGTGAAAATGAAACATGTCGCAATATCGCGACACTTTTGCCTCTTGCTCCCTTTTGCTGCTCTTAGCCGCGAAAATGAAACATGTCGCGATATCGTGACACTTTTGCCTCTTGCTCCCTTTTGCTACTCTTAGCCACAAAAATGAAACATGTCGCGATATCACGACACTTTTTCCATTTTAGTCGTGACAAAGCAAAATGTCGCGATATCGCGACACTTTTTCCCTTTTGGCCGCGACAAAGCAACATGTCACGATATCGCGACACTTTTCTCTTTTGGTCGCGACAAAGCAACATGTCGTGATATCGCGACACTTTTTCCCTTTTGCTTTTCTTTTTGCTTTGAACCGCGAAAATGCAACATGTCGCGATATCGCGACACTTTTTCCTCCTTGCGGTGTTTTGCATTTTCTTTGATATTTAGCATATGGGCCACTTCGGTCCTCTTGGAAAATATGCAAAAAGGAGCATCAGATGTTTTTTTGTAGTTAGTCACTTTTTGACTAACAAGTAACATATTCATGCTTATGTTAATTTTTTAGGTCATTCTGATGTTATTTGGTTATCGTTTTAATATTTTCATGCATACACTAACAGTAGGCCTTGGGAAACACATGTTCTATTCTATCTGTAGGTGCTACTGATCTTTTCTATTTCCTTGAACGTAGGTCTTCGACATCAGAGGAGAATTAAGGAGTCAACACTCATATACACAAGTGGTGGCGACATTTTGGTCCGCCCATCTTACATGTGGGCACGCGGAAGAAGGATTGTTATCCATGGATGTGACAAGAAACATATTTAACGCTCCTATCCCCTAAAAGGGAAGGAGACGTATTGTAACACGACTTTAAAAGCATATCAATAAAGAGGGTCGTATTCCATATTGCTTTTATCTTGTGTCGATTCGTTTATGTCCTTTCCTTTCATGCATTTTTCAATATATAGGCTTTTAGCGTTAAGTTTGGTTTTACACGCATCGTACTTGGCATTTTCCTTTTTGTTTCCGTATCCTCGTGCTTTCAGTGGCGATCACGGTGGGACCTCTGTCCCTTGATTTTAATATTAACTTTTTGATCAAAAGTTGCTTGTTTTTGCTTACAGGTACCAAGTTTTCAAATGTTGGACTGTTGTTCATTTTAGTCTGTGACGAGTACAGAGCTGGAATTCGTCTTACCCAGGGACGAATGGGCATTTGCCCCACCCTGTGATGAATACAGTTCTATTATTCATTTCACCCAGGGATGAATAGCTCTCTATGCAATTTCAGAACAGAAATTCAGAGGCATCCGATTTGGGCAGAGAAGAGGTAGGGGTCTTAAACACCTTCTGTCAATTTTTTGCTTTCTGTTTTCTATTTTCTGGTTATTTGCTTGCATAGGAGAGTTTGAATGCTTGTTTCCTTCATTTATGCAACTTAAAAAGAACCCCACACACCACGTGGTAATTTAAAACAACAAGGAGTTGGTCGTAAAACCCCAACCCTTGAGCAAGACCAACGGTGGATTTCATCACCACCTTGGCTTGAGATATTGCATACATAACCCCGATCGCGACTGTTGCTAGACGTAAATCCCGATGAAAGCTGACCAAGTGTAGCTGGGGTGATTCCCAATGCATGAGGATAAGTCTTCTATGGTAGGTGTCATAAACAGAGTGATTCCCCTTCCATACCGCCTATGTTCCACGTACCATCTGCTCTCACGTACCAATAGTTTCCCTCACGTAAGGGCGGGTATATAGAGAGGTTGGTATATCGTCCTGGCAATGGTATATCGAAGGGGCGACCATTTTTGGGAGTCATAAGAGCCATCATATTGCATTTAAATGTTCTTTACAAAAGCTTTCAAAACAAAAATCAAAACACACTAAACCAGATTTAGGGCACACTTTTAATCTTTAAACGAGATAATCATTGCTTTGTGTGTGTTTTCCTTCTATTTAGTGTAGCATAAAAATCATAAAAAGAGATAAAAATCTACGCATCTTGTAGGAAAACATCACCATGGTGTACACCCATAGCCGAGCCCAATCACGGGCAGGAGCTACAGAGAGTGCACAAAGGGGGACAAGTCACCTCCGATATAGTCCTGAGGACTTGGTCATCCCGCCTTGGCGGCCTGACACACAAGATAGTCCACATCATGCCATCATAGAATAGGACTATAGAGGCACCTCTTTGAGGGGCACCCCCACTCAGCATAGATCCTTTCAAGAGGAGAACCTACACGTGGCACTCAACATAGACAGAAGGCCTCCCTTAGATGCTCGTTATGAGTGGCCTAGTGATGAAGTGCTAGAGCAACATAGGGTCCATAAGGAGGGGCCACATGATTTTGTCATCCCTCCTCTACCCCTTATTACTATTAGAAAAACTAGACCAAATCTAGAGCACAAGGCTCTCCAGACAGGGCAAGCCAATTCTCCCCGCACCCTTCACACATACGAAAGGGAGTACGAGGAAGACCACCACGTTCCTCAAGAGTAGTACATAGCGCGAGAGCGATGCACCTCCGCACCTGCTATGTATCAGGATCACCCATTGAGGCCAGGGCCTCGGGTGAATGCCGCTAACCTCGATAGAGGAAAGCAACCCATAGGGGTCTCGGATCACCACGACCGAGATAGACATGTAGGAGAGGCATCTAGGCTTCCTAAACATGAGACGACAGAACAAATTGACTTGGCATTTTCTAGACATGCCACCCGCCAAGCGCAAATCACGCAGCTCAGGCAAGATCAACAATAGTTAGATCATCTGTACCACCTTAGCAAAGAGTGCATTCAGTGTCAGATAGCCGAATTGCTTCATAACACTATGCCTGAGAAGGTCCCAACCCCTCGCGCGCATAAAGTAGAAGTGTATGAGAGGCGCAACCCCTTGGTGCGAGACAGGTCCCCGCGACCTTACCAAGTGCTACCTCCGAGACCTCCTAGACCTGAGCGGGAGGCCACTCCCAGGAACAATGATGGGCACCCTCCGCGGGGACCCACCCATGGTCATAGGTCTCATCCAGACACTCCTCAAGAAGCCTATGAGGAGTATGAGCAAGAAGAAGAGCAGGCCGAAATGCCCTACCAAGGCAGAGGGGCTGCTATCCGGCCACCCCTCTATAGGCCTCAAGCTCCCCCCAACCCACAACGGGAGCTAACTAAGGAGGAAGAGATTAAATCTTCCGATGCATATAAAGCGCTGCTAGAGCGCTTAGAGTCTATGGAGACCAAGACTTCTAGGCCCCAAAAGCCCACTTTACGCCAACTCCGCAGTCACCCTGTGCATCCATCCGTGTCGGCACCTCCATACCCTGAACACTTTAAACTGCCCCAGTTGGCACTCTTTAGAGGAGAGGAGGATGCCCAAGAGCACGTGACTAGATTCTTGAGCCAATGCTTTGGCATTCAGGACAATGATGCTTTGTTGCTAAGAACATTTATAACCACATTCGTAGGCCCTGCCTCGGATTGGTTCACTCAGTTGCCAAAACATAGCATCAGTAACTTGGATCAGCTAGTGGATGCGTTCCTCGAACGCTTCACCTTCAACACCAAGAAAAATGCATCACTAAGCGACCTAGCTAGCCTCAAGATAGTATGAGGAAGAAACCATGGTGGCATATGGGAACCGATGGAGGACGTTGCTTTCAAAGCTGCCCTACCTCCCTCCCATGTCCGACCTGACCCAAATGTTCTCAAAGAGCTATTTGAGATCGATCTCCGTGCTATTGCAGCTACAGCAATATGCCACTCTTGAGGAAGCTCTGGCGCAAGCCAGAATCATTGAGGAGATCAAGATACAGGATGGCGAGATTGCCAAGCCAAAGAAGAAAGAATGGTCTAAGAACACCAAAATAGGGACCACGCAACAGAAACCCGCTACGGTCAATCAGGTTGCTATAAACGTCCCTAAGCCTGCACAAGCAACACAGCCCCAAAAGGCTAACTATCAGGCGGTGCCTCCTAACAATTATGATAGAGAAAATCAGAGGCAAGAACAAAATCAGCAGCGTCACCCTAGGCGACAATTCACACCTTACACAGAGTCCAGGGACTCCCTGTTTGACCGCTTGTCAGCGACGAACTTGATCAACCTGCCAGAGATTCAAACCATAGACCCCAATGCACCAAAGCCTAAGGGGTACAGGGAGGACTTGTACTGTAGGTTCCACAGATGGAAGGGACATGACCTTAATGCATGTTGGAAGTTTAAAGGCTTGGTGCAAGACCTAATCGACAACAAGACGTTGGCGGTGGACAACCCCGTAGCACCAAACAACCAACAGATGGGAGTCTTCAGAGACCCCCTGCCTACCCATGATGCATAGGCAAAACCCCTTCAAGTCAATGAGGTGCAACAGAATTGCCCCATGCAGGGGTATGTAGGGATGATAAGCATAGTGACTAGGAACAAGAGGTACCCAGGAGCTGCCCCATGGCAGCCACAAGAGAGGTTCCATCGACGTCACAACCTCAACAACACCCTACGCAACTTCCCCCACCTAGACCAGTGGCCACGATTCGGACTAGACTTACCCAAAGTCTAAGGACCACGTCGGCTAGGCTCTCCATATACGAGCTCATTCAACAATCAGCGCCCCATCGGGAGGCTCTAATGGAGATATTAAAAGCCATCGAGCTGCAACCCCACGAAGCAAACTCTTTCAACAACTTCGTGGGACATGTAAAACAATGTACATAACCAGTCATCACCTTTAGAGAAGATGAATTGAAATCAGTGACTGGTGATGTGGTGGATCCACCCCTGCACGTCATTGCACGGGTCAACGGGATTCCGTATAAGAGAGTGTTGGTGGACACTGGCTCGTCCAGTAATATAATTACAACAGCAGCATTGAAACATCTGAAGTTGTCGACATCTCACATCGTGGCCTCCACCTATACTCTTCGAGCATTCAATGATGCGATATGCTCGACGGTGGGCACAATTGTCCTACCCATCCAAGTGGGACAAAAGACTATTCATACATTGTGCCACATCTTGGAAGGTGAGATGGCCTATAATATCTTGTTGGGGCGGCCTTGGATCAGGGACATGAAGTGTGTCCCTTCAATAGCTCATCAGTGCTTAAAGTACACATTTGAAGGACAGGTGCATGTAGTCCCGGCAGACTTAGAGCCCTTCAAGTACTGCAATACGGTGCAATTCATGCCGCAATCGACCCTTCCATCAACGCATTTGGATTTTTAGTTGAATCCATCTAAACAGGGTCCGATTCCGTAGGCATCCCCATTGACAAGTCCATCAAATCCCCAGCCGGGTCCATCTTCCTCATCTGGTCCTTCACCAACGATGCCACCTACGGTGGCCACACCAAAGGACAAGGGAAAGAAACCCCTAGAAGAGGAACCACCCCTAGTCTCAACCATCTCTACCGAAGAGATGCCTAGCAGAATGGAAGTCGAGATGCCTAGTTCACCCTACATGGAGTGGACTCCGGAAGAACTCCCATTCGCTCCCCCTCAACCGCCAACGATCACCGTTGAGATGGCCAACATGGGCCTGGGGGAGTATATAGTGCGAAACATTGTAGCAACACCCGCACTTGAGTCCATGCAGGACATGGGGAGACCTCGCCTCCCCATCGGCTTCGTGGTTCCTCTAGGCTACCCACCCAATCAGACAAACTTTGTTTATGGGGGCCTGGATAATGGCATTGAACCTTACATGCAAGAAGACGAAGATGAAGAGCCCTTTGCTGAGGACGTCAACTATTTGTCCAACCCAGACTTCGCATTGAGATATCTTGGCCAATGCAATTGGCATGGATATGGGTTGGGCAGGTATGAGCAAGGAGTGCGTGTTCTTTGCCAACCAAGATATCAAATGTCGTATGACAAGTCGGGAGTAGGGTTCAACCACCCCTTGCCCCTGGACATCTTGGTAGAGAACATGCAAGGCCTAGGGATAGGCAACAAGGATGGGTTGGCATTAGATCCATATGCCAATCCTAACACAACATATACATTGGGGGATTATCACCCATTGCTAACAACCAACCTTGTTGACCTTAACAACCCTTTCCCTTCGATCAAAAAGGGAGAAAGTTCGAGGACTCACCTACAAGAGGGATATAGACAAGACCAAGAAGGGTCTTCAGAAGATGAGTCGAAGTACGAGGTAGCACCTTGGGATCCTTTCGAGTCTGATAGCAATCATTCACAAGTGACTCCCATGGATGATTATCAGGAGAGCTTCCTGACAATGTTCCCTTTGAATGCTCCAATTGAGCATATGCCACCTCAAGAGAATCAGGTCCCCCTGCAGAGAGCGAAACAACCCCGATGGGACCACATTAATTTGCTCGAGCAAGATGAGCCTCATATGTCGCAAACAGCTGTTGGAGCCAACGAAGGCCTTTGGATCTCCGACAGTGATTATGAAGATGAAACTGAGATGGCCTATCTCAATCATATGCGACAACAACAATATCCCTTGGACATAGATGACATGTTTGAACAACTACACATAGGGCCAAGGCATAGGTGGCACCTCAACCAGGCACAGTTATAGCAATTACTGCACCCGCCACTCTAGGTATACAGAGAACATCTTCCGCCTGGAGACCCTATAGAGCCATCAGTGCCTCGGGTGGACCCCATCCTCTTATCCACACATAGGGCCGATCCATTTGTGCCAGTGCCCACAGAGCCAGATCCGGAGCACAAAGATCATCTAGGATGTCCGAGCAGCCACACCCATGGTAATGGAGACCAAAATCATTTCATCAACATGATCTCCATTGATTTAACCACCCCCATCCATAATCCAACCGACCCAACATGGTCATTGCATCTAGACCTAGATGCTATAGACTGGGATCACGCTGACACACCGCCATCCCCATCAGAGTACTGGCCTTGCGGTGGGATGTTCCATTTCACCCCGGATAGACTCAGGATGTCTTCCATGCTGAAGAGGAACTCGACGTTCCAAATGATGATCTAAATTCAGCAAATGATATCCACTTGATCCCAACTCCACACCAGTTGGAGGACGGGTCCCACATGTCGGTCGAGGAGACGACTGACGTAGACATCGGCTCTGATCCAATGAATTTGCAAATCATCAAGCTGGGGGTAAGTCTATCCCCCGAAGAGCAAGCCGACTACATTGCCCTTCTCAAAGAGAAGAAGGAGGTTTTTGCATGGTCCTACAAAGACATGTCGGGACTAGACCCGTAGCTAGTCATGCATAATCTAACGCTTGATCCGACAGTCAAGCCAGTAAAGCAAAAACTATGTAAGATGCATCCAACAGTAGCCTTAATGGTCAAAGATGAGCTACAAAAGCTGTTGGATGCACAGTTTGTCATCTACGTGGATTACCCACCATGGTTGTCTAACATGGTGCCCATCAAAAATCTCGATGGGAGGATTCGCATATGCATCGATTTTTGAGATCTAAACAAAGTGAGTCCTAAGGATGATTTCCCCTTGCCTAGCATCGATGCATTGGTAGATGCTACAACGGGCCATGAAATGCTTTCCCTCATGGATGGTTTCTCAGGATACAATCAAATTCGTATCAATCTCGAGGACCAACTAAAAATGGCATTCACAATGCCTTGGGGGACATTTTGTTATAAGGTCATGCCCTTTGGCCTTAAAAATGTTGGCGCCACCTACCAACGTGCCATGACGTACATCTTCCATGATCACATGCACAAAACTTTGGAAGATTACATGGATGATTTGTTGGCCAAATCTCTTTTGCGCCCTGATCATCTCGATGACTTGAGCAAGATCCTCGATCGCCTCATTGAACATAAAGTCAGACTAAACCCCAAGAAGTGCGTATTTGGCATCACATCTGGAAAGCTCTTGGGTTTCATAGTCTCCAAATGAGGAATCGAGGTGGATCCAAACAAAGTCAAGGCAATCCTTGAAATGCTTCCCCCAACTACCATCAAGCAGCTCAGAAGCCTACAGGGAAAGGTCGCGTCAATCAAGCGCTTCATAGCGCAGCTATCTGACAAGTGCCGACCCATGAATAAATTATTGCACAAGGGGGTAGCATTTCACTGGGATGACGAGTGCCAGTCAGCCTTTGATGATATTAAACAATACTTGGCTTCATCGCCAGTATTGGCACCACCTAGACCAGGAGTGTCATTCTACTTATACATCTCAGCTACTGAGGTGGCACTGGGTGCCATGCTGTCCCAGAAAAATGAACTACACAAAGAATAGGCTACTTACTATCTTAGCCGCACCCTGGTCAGTTATGAACTTAACTATGCATACGTTGAGAAGCTCTGCTTGGCAGTGGTGTTTGCTACCAAAAAGCTATGCCACTACATGCTCAACAATACGACGTATGTTGTGTCTAAGGAGAATCCATTGCGATACATGATGAGTCATACTTATCATAGTAGCCGCACGGCGAAATGGATCATGTTGTTGACGGAGTTTGACATAGAATTCATTGGACAAAAATCCATAAAAGGTCAAGTCATCACCGATCAACTAGCAGAGGCTCCTCTTGAAGATGATCAGCCTCTGACCGTAGAACTACCGGATGATGGGGTCTTCCATGTTTCAGAATCGCCAGATTCTAATGAGCCTGAGTCACAGGCCGACATGACCCTATTCTTCGATGGTTCTAAATGTGAGCAAGGAGGTGGCACGAGAATTGTATTCTTCACACCGCAAGGGGCTCCAATGCCTCTATCATTTAAATTAGACTTCCCGTGCACCAACAACAATGTAGAATATGAAGCCTTGCTCATAGGTCTTCAAACAACAGTCACCATGAACATTAAACGTTTAAACATCTTTGGTGATTCGTTGTTAATTGTCAATCAAGTAAAGGGGGTATTCCAATGTAAATGCCCAGTTCTACAGGCCTACAAAGCCCTTGTGGACAAATTCCTGGCACAACTTGAATGGTATGACATCGAGGCACTCCCTCGATCATCGAATCATTTTGCGGATACTATGGCCTCCTTGGGGTCACTAATCCCGCAAGACCCTTCCGATGAGATGACAACCATTCAGGTCAAGACATTATCGCAATCCATGATGGAGCGTGCAAGCTCTGACCTAACGCCAGGAATCCACTTGATCCAGATTGAACCATCTCAGGATAGGTTCTCTCGAATCCAATATTGTCTGACTCAAGCCAACTAGGGGTCCTTGTTCTCCCCGACCCCTCTTAATAGCAACACAACGCTATTTTTACAAGTTCTTTCCCGCTCAGCTTTTGCTAGGGATGAACTTCAAGAGGGATTGGCCGTTCATACCATCGAGGTTTCTGATCAGCAGGATTGGTACACACCCATAAGGGATTACCTCAAGCTAGGTAACCTCCCACTTGGATTGACACAAGCCACGAAAAGATCATTTAAATAGAAAGCGGCAAAACATGTCTTGCTAGGAGACATTTTGTATCGTCGAAGCTATGAAGGAATCCTCCTCCGTTGCTTGGACCAGCAAGAGTCCGCTTGGGCGATCACCCAAGCCCACGATGGTACATGCGGTGGCCACTTCAGCGGTATGGCCATCGCAAAGCGCATTCTCCGCATGGGCTATTATTGGCCATCTTTAGAGCGAGATTGTTGCGCATATGTAAAGAAGTGCGTGAAGTGTCAACACCATGCCAATTTGACACACGTACCTTCTCAGGCCTTGCAACCGATTCAATCGGCTTGGCCTTTTTCGTAGTGGGGCTTTGATCTAATCGAAAAGATCTCCCCTGCATCGTCGGGTCATCACACGTTCATCATAACGGCCACAGAGTACTTCACCAAGTGGGTGGAAGCAATTCCGCTAACCTCTACGACTCGGACCCCGCATTGCGGAGTTTATTTTGCATAACATCATATGTCATTTTGGTATTCCATCCAAGATCATCTCGGATAATGGGACGTCATTCAAGAATAAATATGTGCGTGCTTTGACAACAAAGTACAAAATTCAGCATAGTTTTTCAACACCCTATTATCCGTAGGCAAATGGGCAAGCAGAGGCGTCAAACAAAATGCTAGTCGCCATCCTCAAAAAGACCATCGTAGATAGTCATAAAGATTGGCACATTCAAATCCCGCTTGCCCTATGGGCTTATCGCACTAGCATTCGGATGCCCACTAGGGCAACTCCATTTTCGCTGGTGTATGGCTCCGAGGCAGTCATGCCTCTCGAGTTGGAAATCCCTTCCCTACGCATTTCAATGCAAGAGTTCATCGATGATGACACTGCACGGTAGGCCCGGTTAGACCAACTTACGTTGCTCGATGAACGACGCGTCAATGCTCTCGAGCATTTGCGTATCTATCAAGAGCGACTTAAGAAAGCATACAACATGAAGGTTCACCTAAGGGACTTTCAGGTTGGTGACTTGGTCTTAAAAGAGAACCAACAGAATTCTAATTTGTCATCCCATCTAAGGGACAAGTTCATGGCAAACTGGTTAGGTCCTTATGTGATTGATAGTAAAATAGGACCTGGAACATACCGGCTCGCCTCTCTTGAAGGAATCAAGGAACTAGAACCCTTGAACATCAGTCATTTGAGGCCATTCCACATTTAGAGAGCCATAGTCCACCCAAAAGCTCCAAGGATTCCCACAATCGCTTGGTCAAGTCCAAAATTCCCAAAGTGGATTCCCAAATCTTGGTCAACCTAAAATTCCCCAAAGGTGTCCATAAACCCTTTGGTCAAACCAAAGCTCCAAGGATTCCCACAATCGCTTGGTCAAACCCAAAATGCCCCAAAGGTATCCATAAACCCTTTGGTCAAACCAAAAGCTCCAAGGATTCCCACAATCGCTTGGTCAACCCAAAATGCCCCAAAGGTATCCATAAACCCTTTGGTCAAACCAAAAGCTCCAAGGATTCCCACAATCTCTTGGTCAAACCCAAAATGCCCCAAAGGTGTCCATAAACCCTTTGGTCAAACCAAAAGCTCCAAGGATTCCCACAATCGCTTGGTCAACCCTAAAAATGCCCCAAAGGTATCCATAAACCCTTTGGTCAAACCAAAAGCTCCAAGGGTACCCATAACCGCTTGGTCAAAATAAATATTCAAAAACAAACAAAAACAATAAAATCATCAAAAATAACAAAAAAAATTGCATCTCAATTCCATGCATACTCGTAAAAATCAAAATACAAAAATATAAGTTGCATTAGGCATCGCATCCATACATTGCATATTTGCTGGTCATACATGTCACAAGCACCATAGACTGTAATTGCTCGGCAATTCCTTCATTTTCCACATTCCATCCATTTTATAAACACATACATCCAGAATAACACCATCCCCATTGTAGCATAGTCAGTTGTCTCCTAATGTATGTAGGGTTTTCGTCATTCAGCTGTCTTTAAATTTCTAGCCAAAAACTGTACAAAGTTAAATGGATTTTACAAGGGAAAGTTTTACTTGGGTCACGCCTCGTTATGTAACATCCCTACACAAGTTAAAACACATAAAATAATTCCCAAGTTGTGTGAACGCAAGAGACACCTACAAAGCAGTCTAGGGTACCATAGGTGAATGATTAGCCTGTTCATCCCCCTGTGCGAATGGTTCAAGAGTGCTGAGAATTGACAAAAGGACAAGCTCTTCCCCATCAATTCCCCCTAATAAATAGTGGTTTTCACCACTACCAAAAATCCCAATCACCATTGGTCCCCAAAGTTGTAAGGATTCGTACTACACGTCCCTGCCAAGGATGGGTAGTCATCCCCAAGGCCTAAAAGGATCAATGACCATTCAAAAGCAAACTCCCAACAAGCCATCATCATGATCATCTCCAATCACCTTTGGTCTCCAAAGTCGTAAGGATTCATACTACACGCCCCTGACAAGGATGGGTAGTCATCCCCAAGGCCTAAAATATCAATGCCCTTACTTCATAATCTCCATAATCCCCTTTGGTTCCCAAAGTCGTAAGGATTCGTACTACACGTCCCTGAATAGGATGGGTAGTCATCCCCAAGGCCAAAAGGATCAAGGTCATTCATAAGCCAAAAACCTACAAGCTCAACCTTACGAAGCTCAAAATGCAAAATCAAATAATAGTGGTTATCACCACTATTCAAAATCCTTGCTCAAAAAGAAAAACAAAAGAGAAAAATAAACAATGATTTTCATCACTATGTATACGAGCAAGTATCCTAACACATTGAGCAAATAAAAATCCTGAACTTGAATCCCTGGAATTCTCAGCATTCGAAAACCATCTAGGTGATCCTCATTACGGGTTTGGTGGACAACCTACCTGGCAATGGCGGTATCCTAAACGCATGACGATATGTCTATCACATTAGCTTTGCGTGTGAGCAGACCAATGTTTGCATGTGGATGAGCTAGCTTATGGTACCTTAGATTGTCCCATGGATTAATCTTACTAAATACAACAATGGAGTTAGTGGAGCTAATTAGGTGATCCTCAATACAGGTTTGGTTGACAGCCTATCTGGCACTGGCGGTATCCTGACAAATACCACATAAATGAACTCAATTGCACACACAGGGATGTGAAATAACTTGGTCAAACTCAAGTCTGATTTATACCTTGTTCAAAAGTCTTGCGAGATAAATGTACAGTTTTGGCTAGTTAGTTAAAATATCTGAATCTCAGAAAAGCTTAACTACATTTTAAAAACAACTGGTACATTTCATTACATCCATCCCCATCAAAAAATACAAAAAATACAAAAACAAAGTTCTCACATGCAAAGTCATTCCACAAAGCCATCCCATAAGTACAACAAGCCAGTCAATCTTGTACAGTCTATGGTGCCATCGACAAGTTATCAACAACTCATTTCATTCATTCCATATGCATACATCATATAATTAGAAACATCACATTCATAATACCACATGCATACATCATCATAAATAATTGTGCATAAACAGAAAAACAAACCATGACAAGTGTATAAACACAAAGCAAGTCATCTGTATATATATCATCAAAAATGCTCGTAGGCTACAATGAACCGGTCCTCTGACCTCGCAACAAAGCAAAACCTCAAAAACCCCCAAGCCTAGGGCATCGGCCACCATGATCATGTAGGATCGGTGCGACAGGAACTACCCCTCATGGTGTGGGTCCTATGGGACCTCTCAAGGTGACTGCTGCTAGCCCCCGCATCATGCCCACTAGCCCCCCTCATCCAATCGATGAGGGATGTATGATCGCTCAGTATCACTGCCCCTCGTCCAACATGAAGACCCACCTCTAGAGGGCTCAGGTACCTACACCCCGAGGTGGATGATCTCTCCCTCTAGATCCATCCGATGTCGACACCACTTTGTCTCCTACCGATGGTACATCGCTACTACATCATCGCGCTAGCCAACACCTTCTCCCTCTCCACTACATCCGTAGAAGATCCCTCTCCCATGCAGCATCGGTATCCCCCTCCTATCGATGGTACGTAGCCCATGCATTCTCCCGCTCAACTAGCTAAGTTCGTAAGAGATCCCTCTCTCCAGAGCCTCCCCGAGCTCCTCATCTCACCTTCGAAGTAGCCCCACCAATCATGCATTCTCAGCATGTAACCCTACCTCCATGTCCTCTGAGACTGCCTGAGGCATTGACATCTCTGGAATAGTAGCTTGCTCTGGCTCCCACTACTCTAGGACGTCCTGCATCTTCGACTGATCTAAAACCCCAAAATCCCCCCCAAAATCATCCACCTCTACCATATTCACATCCTCCAATAGAACTCCCCAACCCTCACCTGGTGCCTCTGTGCCTTCATCACCTACTGTTGCCGCCTCTACACCCCCTAGAGGCCCCTCGCCTCACCATCATCGTAGAGTCCACCATTGGTCATACTCAGTGGTAACCTCGATGTCATCCATGTCCGAGGCATCAATCATTGTATCTGAATCCTCACCCAGTGACGCAATGACTGGCCAAACTAGAGTCCTCTCGTCCCCTTGATATCGATAGATCAAGGGCTCACCAGGCAACCCCTGGTGCACCCCAAACTATCATGTCACCCGACCATATGGGAAGAACTCCTCAGTCCCATGATGCCCAATCAGCCATCGCACCCTACGTACCCGTCGAAGCCACTCTCCCACCTCAGTCCAGGCTAAGCAGTCCTGATAGGGGCACCAGAACACCTCCCCTAGAGTAAGCCGAGCGAAGGCATCGACATAGTGCCCTACGACACCTGCCCATCGTCGACTCTGTCCCTGCTCCTTAGACCTCCACCATAATGCCCCGTAACCAATCTCTCGGTCTACCATCTCCACCCGAGTCATCCATGGCAACCCCACCGACCTCTCCACCGCTATGTGCTGCCAAGCCCAACACTACAACAAATAGCTACATCCAATCCCCTTCCGCCTCCGATAGCGGACCTCGTATAACTCATCATAGAGCTATGCCAGTAGAGTCTATCCCCATCTCATGATCATAGGTGCATCCGTAGGACACTCCACCAACCTGAACACCACCTCCAGTAGGTTCCATGGGAACCTCACACCCGAAGAGTCAGGTAGCAGCATGTTGGAAATGAGGCCCATCAGTACGACGTGCCTCACTCCCAACACACCCATCTCTAGCCACCATCGAACCAAAATGCCACCAATCTGGCAGTCGCCCTCTGCCCTCTCCACTGGGCTATCCACACCCACCTCCTCCCCATGCCCGAAGCATCATGTCAGTACAGTTGTCCGCTGATCACATGGCGTCGTCCTGATCGGTAGTCCGTCTATCGAAATCCATAGAATCTGATAGACATCCTCCAAGGTCATTGTCATCTCCCTTGTTGGGAGATGGAAGGTGTTGGTCCGGGGCTCCCATAAGTTGATCAGGGCCATCAGATAGGCCCGATCCCCGACCACAGGCTCTAGTCGAGTCACCTGCTTGAGCCCAAGGGCATCAAGCCACTCCTAGTCAGCCAAAGTCAGCGCCTCCCACGCTTCGATGAACACTGTAGGCACACGGTATCGGCTCTTCACAACCTACAAAAGAAAACAAAACAAAAACATTAAAACCATGAAAAATTGTACAACAATAACATGAATATACAACAATGCATAAAACAATGTATAGCTAAAAAAAAAAAAAAAAATTCAAAAAAGGCTAGGGTTTTAACTTAAGATAAATAAAAAAAAATTTGTTTGTCTAAAATTCTAGGGTTTTAACTCTAAAGATGAAAATTAAAAAAAACAACAAAATTCAAAAATAATTTGTCAATCTAGGGTTTTTAACTCTAAACTGATAAATTAAACAAAAACAAAAAAATTCAAAAAATAATTTGTCAGTTCTAGGGTTTTTAACTCTAAATTGATAAATTAAATAAAAACAACAAAATTCAAAAAATAATTTGTCAGTTCTAGGGTTTTTAACTCTAAACTGATAAATTAAACAAAAACAACAAAATTCAAAAAATAATTTGTCAGTTCTAGGGTTTTTAACTCTAAACTGATAACTTAAACAAAAACAAAAAAATTCAAAAAATAATTTGTCAATTCTAGGGTTTTTAACTCTAAACTGATAAATTAAAAACAAACAAAAATTCAAACAATAAACATTTTTAGTCCTAGGGTTTTTAACTCTAACTGATAAATTAAAAAACAAAAAAATTCAAAAAAATTTCTAGACCTAGGGTTTTTAACTCTCAACTGATAAATTAAAAACACAAACAAAAACAACAAAAAAATAACTAGGGTTGAGTTACGTTTTTAAGCTCAGTTTTACCCTATGTTTCTAACCTAAGTTTTGATCTTTGTTAAATTAGGGTTAAGCAAAGTTTTTAAGTTACGTTCTAAACTAAGTTTTTTAGCTAAGTTTTAAACTAAACTTTTGATCTTTGTTTAACTAGGGTTAAACTAAGTTTTAAGCTAAGTGTTAATTTTTGATAGACTAGGGTTTCATTTTTAATTTGAAAAACAAAATACAAAAAGACAAAAAACAAAACAAATTACGGTTTTCAAATTATAACGCAAACAAACAATAAAGAGGAAGAACACTCACTGGTCTCGCTTCGGCTCCGCCGCTTGAGGATCCGGTCCATGAACTCATGGTGGCAGGAAAAATTTGGCAGCGCTTCGCTTCGCAGAATTGACCTCCTCCTCCTCAGAGCTCCAAATCGCCAGGAAAAACAAATGCAAATGAGCCCAAAACCCAGTTTTGGCCCTTAAATAGGCTTTTTGAGCCTGTAATCATTCCTCCCTGGGATGAGCACTCTGGTTAGTACTCGTCCCACCCTGGGATGATTACTAAACTTCTATTCGTCCCACCCAGGGATGATTACTGAGCAAAAATTTCAAAAACATCAAAAACTGCACAAAATGCACCAAAAACAAGCAATAAAATTGTCCAATGAGAGTGCTTTTGCACTTGACATTCTGGGCATGCAAAATAGACGTCGGGGTCACAAATCCTCACTATCCTACTCCCTAAGAAGGCTACCATAGCTGGACCGCTCCACGGGAGGACGGATTTTTGAGAATTTCATCCCCAAACGACGTCACAAAATGGGTCAAAACCCAACCAAAAATAGCAATAACATTGCCGAACGAAGGCGCCTTTGCGCCTGACATTATTGGCATCCAAAATAGACGTTGGGGTTACAAATTGTCACTATCCTACTCCCTAATAAGGCTACCATAGCCGGACCGCTCCACGGGAGGATGGATTTTTGCCAATTTCAGCTCCAAAATGCGTCACAAAAAGGGTTAAAACCCACCAAAAATAGGTCAGAATGTTCGAAAACTGCTTACGCATTCAACGGTAAACAACTGAAGGCACCCTTACCTAAGTCATCTTGGGTCAAGCGACTCGTCGCTTTTCTCATGTTGGTCATTCCCTCATCGATTCGTCGCTTGAGGGGGTAGTCACACTTAGTCACCAATCAACAAAAACACACCCAATCAAGGAAATAACATGCATTCAAAGGATCATTGACAAAGACAATCACGCCCCGCTTGGGGCAGCAAACAAGCAATAATCACAAGCTGATCAAACACTTGGCATTCGTGAATCATGAACTCAAGGTTCCCATAGACAAAAGGTTGCGCCCTTTGCCTATTCATGACTGATCAATGTCCAAGCTCAAGTAACACCTCACCGAAAAAGGTTAACACTTGAATTAAGCTCCTTAGCTCGTCAGAAGCAAGGATTCAAGAATGCGTGCCCTTTCCATACTTGGGGCATCAAAAGTTGGTTAGGTTACTGAGAAACCCTAATCATTAGTGCTTTGGTTATCTATTTTTGCTCAGTTGTGCCTTGCACAACGCATCCCAAAAAGGGGCATCTGTAGACACCAAAACAACACCAATCCGATTATGTGACAACAAGCGCTGATCGCATTGACACACACAGCCCCTAGGGCAGCCCCCAGAGGTTAAACAATGGTCCTAACCACTCCCAAAAGTAGTTTGGAAGGTCAAAGGTCAATTTGGCACCTTTTTGGCACTTTGCTCCCTACTCGTCCCACCCTGGGATGATTACAAACTGGTATTCGTCCCACCCAGGGACGATTATCAGCATTCGCCCCAGGGTGAGGCGAATAGAAGGTTTGACTGGCAAAAAAAGTCAAACCTCGATAGGTCCGCCAGTTAACTGCAGCTTCAGGCCATGCAATTGCGAGGAACGACTTCAAATCAAGGAGAGAGACTTCAGTCATGCATGTCTTTGATTTTTGGAGGCCTCATGCAAGGAGACTCTAAATCAGGGAATAATATTTTTCCCAAAATAGGACATGCAACTCCAGTGGCGCCCTCGCATGCGCATTCAAACAGAGAGACCCTAGGTCTATAAATTGGTGAGTCTTCTCACCCAAAATATAGAGAGAGAGGTAGCATTTTGAGCAACGAAGTGCTGCCATTTTACATCCACACACATACCTTTTGATTTGTGCCTTTCACATCCTTGATCTCTTTTGGAAGGGAGGTCATAGGGTGGTTATTGGAAGCGCAAATCCGAGCCCAAACCCGAACATTTGGCCACAATATCCCACCAAATTTTCTGACAACACCCCATAAGAGGTTTTGGACCCATCCCAAGTGGATTGGTGCCGAAACAGAGTCCCAAACGGTGGGCGTCCTGCCCCCGGGCGCCCCCCAAACTATCGCAGTTCTAAACGCCCCACCCCAGAGCGATTAGAAATCTATGGTAGATTTCTTTGATTTTTCTTTTGCATCTGATTCTAGGTTGTTTACATATGCTGTCATTTAAATTTCAGGTTATTCTGACAAGTTTTGATCATGCTTTTATCATTTCCCGCCTTCACTAACATGCATATAGCGCCATCATATTCTGGGTGATAGAGGCCAAATTGGGAAAATCTGACCTTCTGGGTCTTCCCAAAATACCCCCAATTAGCTAACCCCAACTTTGCAGGTGATTTGGAGCTTCCTGGATTGGACATTTGGGACTGTGCCTTTTAACACTTTGTTGCAGGTTTATTCGTCCCGCCCCAGAGCGAATACAAATCTGTGAGGAATTTCTTGACTGTTCCACTTGCAATGCCCTCCTGGTAACATATTCATGCTTATGTTAAATTTTTAGGTCGTTCTGATGTTATTTGGTTATCGTTTTAATATTTTCATGCATACACTAACAGTAGGCCTTGGGAAACACATGTTCTATTCTATCTGCAGGTGCTACTGATCTTTTCTGTTTCCTTGAACGTAGGTCTTCGACATCAAAGGAGCAGTAAGGAGTCAACACTCATATACACAAGCGGCGGTGATGTTTTGGTCCGCCCATCTTACATGTGGGCACGCGGAAGAAGGATTGCTATCCATGGATGTGACAAGAAACATATTTAACGCTCCTATCCCCTAAAAGGGAAGGAGACGTATTGTAACACGACTTTAAAAGCATATCAATAAAGAGGGCCGTATTCCATATTGCTTTTATCTTGTGTCGATTCGTTTATGTCCTTTCCTTTCATGCATTTTTCAATATATAGGCTTTTAGCGTTAAGTTTGGTTTTACACGCATCGTACTTGGCATTTTCCTTTTTGTTTCCGTATCCTCGTGCTTTCAGGAACACCCCAATAGGTAGTCACACTAACTTAGGTTGAGTTAGGAAGCGGTTACTCAAAACAACAAAAATAGGGTTAAACCCATCACCAACCACATCACCAAAAATCATGCATTAAATCATGTCAATCATGGGGGTATGCTCACAAGGTGAATTTCCCTCACCCTTCATATGTTTCCAATTGGTATTAGAAGGAATGGAAATGAGCCACCCATCCTCCCCAGGTGTGTGAACATTATCACTTGTATCAAATCCATCAATACCATCAGATACACCCCAACCCACCACATTAGCTGGAGTGACTGGGGATGTGGGAATGGGATCTCCCCAACCAACAACTAGTCTAGCTCCACCTGGAAAGCCTCTCAGCCATTGCCATGATGATATGTATTATTGCTAATGTTGCCTTGGGGTTGGTGAATAGGAGATTGAGACCAATGTCTTTCTATAGATAAGGATGGAAGTCATCGATGAGAGCGCGATCGAGAAACTTTGCAAGATTGAGAAGGATCTATAGAAGGCATTCGAATAACCGTACATGGGGTATTATCCCCATGCTACATAAGAGTGTGAAGATGCTCCACCTCTATATGAAATTTCTCCACTTGAACTAAAATTTGGAGCCAAAAATTAGAATAAATTGTGTACTTATCAACAATTAAAAATTCATCTGAACTATGCTATTGAGAAAAGAGAACTCTGTTATAAGTTTTCCAAATATGAAAGAGCACATTGATTCGAAGAATTTTCCACACTTCCAACAAGGAAAAGAAAATATCTAGTGTGTCACCAAGCAAAGAGTGATGCTAGGTGAATGAACTGGCCATATGAGGCTAAAAGAAGGACTCAAGCCAATCCCAGGCCATTCGAGCTTTCCTACATTACCAAAAAAGATGAAGGGGTTGCTCTGGAGCACCAAAAAAATGATAGGAAGGATTCTCTATTCCAATATATTTTAATATTTGTACAAGAGGAAGAACATAGGATAATAAGCTCTAGGAAAATAAAGCCTGTTTGGGTTCAATATATCCTGCCCAAGCCATCTTAAATCTTAGACTCCAATGAGTATAAGTGGAAAGAAGATCCCACCACTCATTGAGTCTTTGAACTATAGGGACATTGGGAGTAAGCCAAGCATGCCCTAACTTAGGTTGTAAGTAAGAAGTGGGGTTTTCTTAAACCATCCCTGGTCAGACCACAAAGGCTTTTGAGAATATCTACAGATCATGGGCCAAAGTGAAAAAGTGATACAATCCAAAATAGTGTCATAAGTATTCTTATCATCTGGCCACATACCAAACAATATCTTGAAATCATCCCATGGAATCCAATCCCTGGAATATCTTGAAAAAATTCTACCACTATTGAAATCCCTTTCCTAAAGAATCCCTGAGGATGAATCCATTACACAGAAGCGAGAGGGTAACCTTAAAAAGTAATAAAAGGTGACCACCAAACATTATAAGTGTAAATAGAAGCACCTTTTCAATGTCCATCCCATACCAAGGCTTAATTTTCTCCCAATCCCTCCATATGCTCTAAATGACAAAAGAGCCTTGAATTTTAACTGGGATAGGAGCAACCAGGAGGGATTAAAAATTCATGCATTTCCAAGTCTTCTTGCCAAGAGGTAAACCAGTGGAAATGCAGTGCCAAATTAGAAATTTCCAAGATTTATAACCACTTAAGGCTTGAAGAATCCATTTAGCAAATAAATCAAAACCTTGTCTTTGACAATAATGTAGTCCATAACTTCTAATATTTTGGGAAGAAAACAAATATCCCAGGCAACTTGATGAAACCATTGTTTAGTGACGAGTTAGCCCAAAGAAAATCTCTTGAAATATTTTCCAAATCTTTATAGCAAGCTTGATAAGGGACCCAACATGATGAATAAAATTACAAATCTACCGTCCACAAAGCGATAGAAGAAATAAATTTGATTTTGCGTAGTCGGTTAAAGGGCCTGTGATAGGGCGCCGCGCCTCGCAAGGTGAGGGTATCGAATCTCGTCGGGCCTGTGATAGGACGCCGCGCCTTGCAAGGTGAGGGTATCGAATCCCGTCGTCGGTAGCAGTGAGTGGTATTTAATTTTTGCTTTATTAAAATTGATTTTTGAGTGGCTATAAGGTATGGTTTGAAATTTAATTTTGCATATAATAAAAGGGAGCTATAAGGTATAGTTTTGTGATTTAATTTTTTTGCAAATGACAAATGAGAATGAATTTTTGCAAATGATAAATGTGATTTAATTTTTGCAAAAGAAGAAATAATGGTTCTTGTTGTTAATAAAGCTTTATATTGTGAGTTCCAAAAGGGAGACATAAGGAGTTATTGTTAGAATTTCCCAAGAGTAGAACTACAAAGCATTACAAGATTTGAAGAGAAATAGAACTGATTGATTTATTCCATGGATCAACTTTGTTGAGAGCCATTGGATTACAATAACTCATCAAATCTGATCTAGACTATACTGAGAGTTCACCTGACTCATGGAGGAGTGGTAACTCAAGTAAGTCTACCCTAGTAGAACTTAAAAGAATAATTACTTATTCTAACACCCCCCTTAAGTGATACTAGGGGTGTTTTGATAGAAATGAGTCCCGACAACAGGGCCTGATGAGGTACCAGGGGTTATGCATAGTGGCGAATATTCACAAATTGGGCGAATATTAGGATTTTCAAAATTGAAAATTGGCGAATATGAGGACCTTCGATGTCGGCCCATTCTCCTAAAATTTTCAGGACCAATTTGTTATTAGGGTCAATTCACCACAATATATATCCAAAAATAGGCATATTTGTACTCGTTGGAAATCTTTTTTCAAGATTGAAAGAGATCAATCGAATAGTTCTGAAGATGAATCAGATACTATTCAACCTATTACAAATTCTATGATTCCAGAAGAACCTTTTCCAAGAAGAGTTACTACTAGACCATCTTCTCATCAATTACTTTCTAATCAACAAGCTATAAACACTAGACCAAGACCTATTCATCATCCGCAAAACAATATTGTAGGTACCATTGGAGCTATTACTAGACAACAAGCTCAAAATTCTCAACAAGAACCAAATCAGAACGATGGATCAACTCCATTTGTTTTGAAAGTTCCTAATAAAGGAAATCATGCTCCTAATGTTCAATCTAAACCTCCTTATAATATTAATGAGCAACTATCAAATACTACAACTTGAATTTCTCTTTTAGACCTTTTGAGATCTTCTCCTACACATAGAGATGAATTGATGCTCACATTAAGCCAAATGATGGTACCACAAGATATTCAACCAGAAGCCATGACCAATACTATAATAACTCGAGAAGTTGATTGTATTGAATTTCGAGATAGAGATATACCACAACATAGTTTACATAAGGATAACCCCTTATATATTACTGCCCTAATAGGAGATGTAGCAGTCAAAAGGGTCTTGATTGATAATGGTTCATCTCTAAACATTTGCACTTTTGACTTCTACCAAAGATTTGGATTTAGAAGTGATGAAATGAAGAAAACTGACATGATCATAAAAGCTTTCAATGACGAAACACAAGAAACGTGTGGAGT
Source organism: Wollemia nobilis (assembly GCA_028583015.1). Classification (NCBI taxonomy): domain Eukaryota; kingdom Viridiplantae; phylum Streptophyta; class Pinopsida; order Araucariales; family Araucariaceae; genus Wollemia; species Wollemia nobilis. The sequence goes on along the minus strand of JAQPPZ010006593.1, from coordinate 4,971 downwards.
TATCACCATCCCATTGCAAATTGGTCCGAGAACCTTAGATACGACCATGTTTATTGTACATTGCCCCGCATCGTACAATATACTCTTGGGTCACCCTTGGATCAACACAATGCGGGTTGTTCCATCAACTTTACATTAGTGTGTTAAATTCGAATTTAAAAATTGGTTGGTCACTATCCATGGTGATCCTAGACCCTTTGATATGTGTGCTTTGGTAGAACCTGTTGGAGTTCAATTTTGCCCTGCTCTGTCATCCACACATCCTAATTCTTATTTTTCATCTAAACGTGTGAAACACACACCCATAATTTCATCTATTTCTCCACCATTAGTTTCACCCTCATATATAGCTCAACAATCTTCTAAACAAACCGCACTAGAACCTCAAAAGGATCTTAAATCCACAACCAATCCTTCATGTTCCACTCCTATAATTTCAAAACCTATAGACCCATTTATTAACACCTCCACATTATCTACATCTACCAAAGCCATATCTTCCACATCTAAAGATACAGGGAATGATCCTTCTACATCTTATGCTCTTTCTGATGAGCTCTTACCTAATTTATCCAAAATTCTTATATCAGAACAAACAAATGCTTCTATGCAAGATTCCCTTATTCTAAATAATTTGCCGCCATCTCCTCGTACTTTGGGCCTCCCACAACCTATGGGAAGTACTTATCAAGTCGGGAGTTGTACCTTTATTTATAAGGGATATGACTGGGGAAGAATACCCAGGAACATCAAAACTCATTATGATGGATATGCTCGATGCTATTTTACTAATGAGTATATTAAAGCTAAACCTATAATGCTTAAAATGGGATATAAAGGGAAAGGCTTGGGACCTTTCCAAGATGGTATGAAAGAACCCTTTGAGGTAGAACCATGGCCCGCCCGATTTGGTGTGGGCCTATTTCCTAGTAAGGGTCAACCCTTCCCTTTTGAAGATGATGATCAACTCATATGTTACCAAGATTATTTGGATGGGCGTGATGCTTTGCATCTAACAAATCAGCCATTTACATGTAATATGCTATCCATAGCCTACCCTTAAATGATTGTCAAATCCGATGATGAGTTGGAAGGAGATATTTTCCATGATGTCTCAGTTGAAGAGTTGTTACACAATAGTTTTTATTTTGATGGTTCTATACCTACTATAGCCCAGCTTGAGGCCACGACTCCTCAAGATGAATTATCCAAGCTAACCTTAAAATAATTACAATAATTGGGTGTTTCACCCGCCCCACCTAATTTTGAAAGAGATCTACACATGGAAGCAAAAAATGTCATAAAAATTAACATTGGAACTGAGGATAATCCTCACATAATCAATATTGGATCAGAATTAGGTCAAGAAAAACAAGAGCAATACATTGCATTTCTTAAAGAATATGAAGATGTTTTCGCTTGGACATATGAAGATATGCCAGGTTTAGACCCTTATGTAGTCATGCATCACCTAGTAGTCCATCCGGATGCTAAACCTGTTAAACAGAAACTTAGAAAAATGCGTCCTAAAGTGGCCTTGCTAGTCAAAGGGGAGTTGGAAAAACTTTTGAATTTTGTTTTTATACAAGCTATTGATTATGTTGAATGGATCTTGAATGTAGTTTCAATCACCAAGAAAGAAGCTACCAAAGTTAGGGTTTGCACAGACTTTAGAGATATTAACGCTAAAAAGCTCCTTAGGATAGGATACTTTTGGCCTACCATGGAGAAGGATGCACATGATTATGTGCGCCATTGCGACAAGTGCCAGAAACATGTTGACCTTGTCCATGCCCCTGCACAAGAACTGCAGGCTATTTCATCTCCTTGGCCCTTTTCAAAATGGGGCTTAGACATTATTGGCAAAATTAATCCTATGTCATTTGATGGACACAAATTCATCATAACCGCCATCGAGTATTTTACGAAGTGGGTTGAAGCTATGCCCTTAGCCTCCTGCACTGGAACTCAAGTCTCTAAATTTATTTTTAATCAAATCATTTGTAGGTTCGGAATTCCTACAAATCTCATCTTAGATAATGGAACTTGTTTCAAAAATAAAGATGTTAAGAAATTATGTCAAAAATATAAGATTCAACATCATTGGTCCACTCCCTATTATCCTCAAGGTAATGGCCAAGCAGAAGCATCTAATAAAACATTAATTAAAATCCTTAAAATATTGGTCAATAAATCTGGCCGCGACTAGCACATTCAATTATATCCAGCTTTGTCGGCATATCGCACTAGCGTGTGTACTCCCACAGGTACTTCATATTTTGTTTTGGTTTATGGTGCTGAAGCTGTTTTCCCCTTTGAATTAGAATTTCCTTCTTTGGCTCTACTACTTCAAGATATCGAAGTAGGAGATGAATATCGAGCTGGCAGACTCAGTCAGCTAGAACTCCTAGATGAAAAGCGCATCAATGCTTTGGAGCATCTTCGTGCCTACCAAAACAAGCTTAAAATATCATATGCTAAAAAATTTCATCATCAATCCTTTGAGATTGACGACCTTGTTTTAAAAGAAAATTAAAAAAATACTAATGCAACTAAAGACCTTAAAGGTAAATTTGAGCCCAACTGGCTTGGACCATATATTATCACTGCTAAATTTGAATCGAGAGCATACAAATTAGCTACCTTAGATGGTAAAGATCTTAAAGAACCTATGAATATTATGCATCTTAAGCGATATTACGCATAAAATTTGGTCATTTCATCATTTGTATATATTTTGCATGTTGTTTCATTTTAAAAGTATATAAAAATGTTTAAACAAAAACAAACAAAAATAAAATAAAAGTGAAATCAGCAATATTATTGACTCTTTCGAAACAAAAAAAAAAACATACAAAACATAAAGACAAAAGAGAGAGTCAAAATTATCAAACTCTCCACAAAAAAAATAAAAATAAATATTTGTTGTATATATTTATTCTTGAAGTATTGCAGTTATATTTTCAAATTATTTTGGATAAATTAGCATTTATTTGGAATCCCTCACTTTTGCAAACACAAAAATAAATATCTTGATTTTATCTGGCATGATTACTAATCTCTCTTATATCAAAGTCCACAAATTGAATTAAATAAAGTTTGAGCATAGAGAATTGATCTTGTTATTTACTTAAACCAAGCATATCTTTTCACAATAAAATGATGACATTTGTAATTTCAATACTATGCTACATAGTAGAAGTGGTTTCTTGAGCGAAAAGTTTCCCCTACTATCCTATCATGCACATGGTCTAGAATATTTGAGAATTGACAAAAGGACAATCTCACCCCTACCCGGAATAAAAATCCCTTGCTCTACATCCAATCCGAGCAAGTATCCCTAGTATAGAAAGCAAAAGAAAAATAAAATCAAGCAAAATTATGAGAAAAAGAAGCATTATTTCAGTATCATTTTGTACTATCTCAGCAATATTTCAGCATTATCTCAAATATCAAGCAAAAATACAAAAAGAAAAAGAAAAATACAAAAAGAAAGAAACAAAGCAAAGAAAGCAAATGCAAAAGCAATAAAATCCCTTTCCCTACCCATTGAAAAAAAAAAAAAAGGGTGAATGAGCTTGAATCCCTGGAATTCTCAATTATTCGAAAACTGTGAGGTAAGCCCCATAACAGGTGGTTTGTGCCCAACCCACTTGGCCTTGGGTAACTCCTAGCGTGGTGATATGTCTGTCACATTAGTGACCTTCTTTTGTACATACCTATGTCTGCTTATGGATTAGCTAGCTCTTGATAACCCGACTTACATAGTAGTCTGGTATGGTTATATGCATTTAAATCATGGTTAATGAACACTTATTTGGTTAATTCAAATCACTTGTATCAAAGTATCTTGTTCAAAACTGGTAAATGCACAAAGCAATTGCACACACATTTGTATTTGAGATATTTTGTGTATCATTATGATAAATCGAGATCGGAAATGAACTCACATACGCACATGGGATTCCTTATAAATCTAACTTTTGTCTTTGAAATACTTTGAAATATTTTTGCAAATTGTCTGGAATAATTTCATTTTCTTACTTAAGAGCGGTTGTTTTGTATAAAGACAACTACATGCATTTTCAAAAAAATCAATATCTTTTTCAAAATATGCAATAAAACCACATTTATATATTGTCGACTTTCGCGACGATGGTATAGTTCCAAAACTTAAAATGGAATTTTATGCCTAGCGCAAGTCCTATTCTATTTTTTCTGTTTCTTTCAAAAACAAAAATCAAAACTTAACCATGCAATAAAACTATTATATCAAATTTTTTTCTTTGGATTTTGCGATGATGGTATAAGTCTATACCTAAATATTCTATGCCTAGCGCAAACCATCGAACTAATTTTATTTCCCATTTATTTCAAATTATCAAAACATATGACTTAAATCATTATGTTACATAATTATGCTTTAAAAAGAAACGAATACTTTGCTAGTTCATGTCATTATGTCAATATTCAATTTTGCAATGATGGTATAATTCCTAGGGAATTATTCAAAAAATTTATCACACTTAGGAATTTATGCCTAGCAAAAATCATTTTTATTATATTTCATGCAAAATATTTTCATGAAAATCTGAAAACAAATCACCATCATCATCATCATTTGCATTATCCCAACAAAGTCTTAAGACAGTCTCTTAAGCACTCTTTTACTTTTAGCAATATTTCTATACTGGGATTAGCTTGACGACCTAGCGAGTGGCGACTCCATGAAATGGTCATAAATGGCAACAATGTCCTTTGAAATTATTGTTAAAAGTCTCTCTTTTTATTTTTCATTTTTTATCACCATCATATCACAAAAAACCTTTTTTGTTTACATCAGATTATTTCATTTAAATTTAAAAAAAAAAAAGCATGACATTACAATCATAAAAATGACATAAAACACATGAATCATCAAATCAATCACATCAAAACATTAAAGCATCATACAAGCACATAAGACAAGTC